>CAUYPK010012423.1:0-31322 GCA_963574355.1 Loris lydekkerianus | reverse complement strand
AGCTTTTTCTGCATCAATTGAGAGAATCATATGGTCTTTTAAATTTGTTTATGTGCTGAATTATACTTAAAGATTTACATATATTAAACCAGCCTTGGGACTGGGATAAAACTGACTTGGTCATGATGTATAATTTGTTTGCTATGTTGCTAGATTCTGTTTGTTAGGATCTTGTTGAATATTTTTGTATCTATATTCATTAGTGATATTGGTCTATAATTTTCTTTTCTTGTTGGGTCTTTTCTTGGTTTGGGGATCAGGGTGATGTTTGCTTCATAGAACGTGTTGGGTAGTCTTCCTTCTTTTTCTACAGGTTGAGTAATATAGGTACTACTTCTTCTTTAAAGGTTTGGTAGAATTCTGACACGAAGCCATCTACCTGGTCAGGGGCCTTTCTTTTTAGGGAGATTTCATATGGTTGATGCTATTTCAGAACTTGATATTGGCCTGTTCAACATTTCCACTTGATTCTGGCTAAGTCTTGGAAGGTGACGTGCTTCCAAGTATCGGTCAATTTCCTTCTGATTTTCATATTTCTGAGAGTAAAGTTTCTTGTAATATTCATTAAGGTTTTTTTTTTTGCATTTCTGAGGAGTCTGTTGTTATTTCATCTTTGTCATTTCTGATTGATGAAATTAGAGATTTTACTCTGTTTTTCCTGGTTAGGTTAGCCAAGGGTTTATCTATTTTATTGACCTTTTAAAAAAAGCAACTTTTTGATTTATTGATCTGTTGTATAATTCTTTTATCTTCAATTTCATTTAATTCTCCTCTAATTTTGGTTATTTCTTTTCTTCTACTGGGTTTGGGGTTGGAATGTTCTTCTTTTACCAGTTTTTTGAGATGTCCCATTAATTTGTTAACTTCCTCTCTTTTCATTCTCTTGAGGAAGGCTTGTAGTGCTATAAATTTCCCTTTTAGGTCTGCCTTTGTGGTATCCCAGAGATTCTGATAATTCATATCTTCACTGTCGTTTTATTCCAAAAATTTGGCAATTTCTTTTTTAATCTCATCTCTGACTGAGCTATCATTCAGCATAAGATTATTTAACTTCCATGTTTTTGTATGAGTATGCAGATTCCAGTTGTTACTGAGTTCAACTTTTATTCCATGGTGGTCCGAGAATATGCAAGGAATAATTTCTATTCCTTGAAATTTACTGAGGTTAGTGTTGTGACCTAAGATGTGATCGATTTTGGAGTATGTTTTGTGGGCTGATGAGAAGTATGTGTATTCAGTTTTGTTGGGTTGAAATGTTCTGTAGATATCTGCTAAATCCAAATGTTGGATGGTTAGGTTTAAATCTAAAATTTCTTTGCTCAGCTTCTTATTGAAGGATCTGTCTAACACTGCCAAAGGAGTGTTGAAATCTCCACCTATTATGGAGCTGGAGGAAATCAAGTTGCTCACGTCTGTTAGAATTTGTCTTATAAATTGAGCGCAACTGGTTGGGTGCATAAATATTAATAATTGAAATCCCATCATAATGAGTATTACCCTTAACAAATATGAAGTGACCATTCTTATCCTTCCTTACTTTTGTTGGTTTAAAGCCTATTGTGTCTGAAAATAGAATTGTAACACCTGCTTTTTTCTGGCTACCATTTGCCTGAAATATGGACGATCATCCTTTCGCCCTGAGTCTATATTTATCTTTTAAGGTAAGATGTGACTCTTGGATGAATCAAATATTTGGCCTGAGTTTTTGTATCCAGTCAGCTAACCTGTGCCTCTTTCGAGGACAGGTTAAGCCGTTCACATTAATGGAGAAGATTGATAAGTCTGGTAAAATTTTGGGTATCGAGTTTTTCGAAAGTCCAGTGGACATTTTTAATCCTTTCATCACTGTGGAAGTTAGAGTTTGATCAAAAGTTTCTGAGTGAGTTTACTTTTGTGGTAGAGGATTGGGCAGGTCATTATGGAGGATAGGTCTGAGAATATCCTGAAGAGCTGGTTTGGTTATGGCAAATTTCTTTAACATATGAATGTCATTAAAGTATTTAATTTCTCCATCATAAATGAAACTCAATTTAGCGGGATACAGGATCCGGGGTTGAAAGTTATTTTGTTTTAGGAGATTAAAAGTTGATGACCATCCTCTTCCGGCTTGAAAAGTTTCAGCAGAGAGATCTGCAGTCATTCTATAATTCTTTCCTTTGTAGGTAATGGATTTCTTACATCTGTCTGTTTTCAGAATTTTCTCTTTCATATTAACACTAGTGAAGTTAATTATGATATGCCTGGGGGATGTCTTATTTGGATTGATTCATGCTGGGGTTCTGAAACTGTCTGCTATCTGAATTTCAGAATCTCTTGGCATGTGTGGAAAATTCTTTTTCATAATTTCATGGAGAAGGGCCTCTGTGCTTTGCGAGGCCACTTCATCACTTTCAGGGATTCCAGTGAGGCAGATATTAGCCTTCTTCGAATTATCCCAGAGCTCTCTGAGAGAATGATCTGTTTTTGCTCTCCATTTCTCTTCCTCTTTGAGAGTTTGGGAGCATTCAAAAACTTTGTCTTCAATGTCAGAATTCCTTTCTTCTGCTTGCTCCACTCTGTTACTGAGGGATTCTATTGTATTTTTCAGATCTGTGAGGCCTCAAATTCTTGCTTCAGTGCATAAAATCTTTGGTGGTTTGGTCTTTAAATTCATTGAATTCTTGAGACAACTTTTGAATTTCTCCTCAAATTTCTAATTCTGACTTTTGAATGGCTCTTTGAATTTCTAATTCCAAATTTTCTTCCATTCTATTAATCTTGTTTGTAATCCAAATTCTGAATTCGATTTCTGATATTTTGGCCAGCTGTTTATGAATGGAATCTTCAGTTACATCTGCCATATCTTTTCTTGGGGGGGTTGATCTATTCTGATTATTCATGTTACCAGAGTTTTTCCGCTGATTCCGCCCCATGATTATTTTATACCATTTTGACTTTTCCCCTGGAGCTTTGTTGAGGACCTGTACAGTGCTACAGCCTGAGAAACTGGAGACCTATTTGGTGTGGTGGGGCTAAGTGGTTCTGTCTTGTTTTCTGCTAGTCTCTGTTCGACCCTAGTGAAACAGTTACTCTGGGTTGAAGTCTCAGCTGTGGAGAAATACCAGCAATTAAGTCACCCCGCCCCCTACAGGCAGCAATTGTAAAAGGAAAATCAAACCTTCCTACAACCACACACCCAGGGCACTAGTTGAATAGTCCTCAGGCGATTGGCTCAGTTCAAAAAGTCCAAATCAATTGTCTCAGTCAGCACTTGTCTCAGGTGTGAGAGTTTCAAAGGTATCTGGGAACTGGATCGCAGGGGTCTGGTGACAACTCAAATATGACTTGCTCCAGTGTTCTGTGAAGTCAGGAGGACCTACCCAGCAAATAGAGTAGTCTGGGAAGGTTGATGCCTCCTTCTGCACCTTGCACCTCTGTCACACTCAGTCACTGATAGCCCTGTGGGGCTGTGACTCAGTTGCCTCCAGAGAGAAGATACTCCCGGGGTTTGCACCTGCCTGAATCACAAGGGAATCTGTATCTGCTCAGCCAGGCCACTGCTCTCTGCCTCTATCCAGCCGGGGGTGGTGAGGCCTGACAACCTCGGGCACTTGATTGAGGCTGGGGGGTGTTGACTCAGTTCCAGCCCCACCCCGGTTGATGTTACTGATAGAACAGAACAACTTTGGGGGAATTTGTTTCTGTCCCTGCTAAATTCCTCTGCAGAAGTGAAGCTGTTTTGAGTTCCCAGAAACTATGCCTCAGGCCCTGTCTTTAGTCTTGCAGGTTTGTATTGGTAGCACGGTCAGCTCTAGCCTTCTGCCTTCCTTTGTCTATAGGGTGATGATCCCCTGAGGGCTGGGTGTGTCTTAGGCTCAGTAAAGTGGTCCTCAGAGTTAGCCCCGCCCTGGGGATTTCCACGCTCTGCGCGTGTGTTTTCTAGTCCCCGTGCTTCACCCAGGCCGGTACTGCTATAGGCAAACCCTTTACTCTCGGGGCCTGTTTTTCAGTCCGAGATCTGTTCTGTGGTGATTGCCATCTGAGAAGATGTCCAGCCTCCTCTAATTGCCCTGGGAGACAGGGGTTGTGGCTTCAGAATATCCGGGTGTGGGCCCTGTTGTTGCCAAAAATGGTTGCTGCTCTGCACCTCAGGGCACTGCTGCTCCAGTGTGGTTCCCTCTCATCTGACTGTCGTCTCCTCACTCCTGTGCTGCAGAGTCAGCACTGACCAGCTCCAGTCCAGGCCCTGTCCTTACCCCTCAAGAAATCACCCAAGGATCTGGACTCCTGGGGGACAAGCCTCCAGACCTCAGAGTGAGAGTGAAGGTGAGTGCTGGGAGCTCAGAATTGCAGGTCAAAACACCAAACTCATTGAGACCAAATGAGCAAATAAACAGATAAAAAGGCTGATGATTTGGGACAGGTGGGCTATATGTCCATCCCTTCTGCCATCATGGTCTTAACTTTTTTTAAATAATGGACTAATTTCTATAGCTTCTTTTTGTGAGTGAAAGTTGAACGTGAGTCTCTTGGAAATAGAGGCGGATACAGTCCAGTCTCTTGGAGTTCGCCGCTTTCCTGTTAGAGAGAGTAGAGCGAGCTCCAGCTAACATCGGAGGCCATACTGTGTAAGTCTCTCATGAGAGAATTTAATGCCAAAGACCCCATCTCCTGATAACATCACATTGGGGGTTAGGTTTAAACATATGTATTTTGGGGAATACAAACATTCAGTCATTAACTCTTGCTTGAGATTAAATTATCTTATTTTTGAAACTTTTACAAAAATGTAAGACCACATGAACACATTTCTAGAGCCCCTTCTGTGGTGTTGAAAGGAGCCTGATGTTTGTTTCTTGGGGTCTACTTTTGGGTTTAGCTTTGGACACTGCTTTGGAAGCAGCATTCACAAACCTGAGCACATCAGTGGAAAGGAGGTCACTTAGCAAGGTGAAGGGTCAGGAAGCTTTGTCATATGATGAACACTCAAGGGCCATGCAAAGATCTTGGAAAAGAGAACATCAAAGTGATTCACAAGTTGTCTTTAGTGCATGGAGTCCTGTTGGGTGGAAGAAGTATTTTGACTTAATAATCTGAGAATAAAATCAAAGACACAATACCTCTTACCATTGCTCCAAAGAAGATGAAATTCCTGGAAATATAACAAAGGCTGTGAGGGATCTCTATAAAGAGAATTATGAAACTCTGAGAAAAGAAGTAGAATAAGATGTTAACAAATGGAAGAACATACCATGGTCATGTCTCAGAAGAATCAACATCACTAAAATTTCCTTACTATCCAAAGCAATCAACATATTTAATGCAATCCTCATCAAAGCACCAATGTCATTCTTTAAGAACTTGAAAAAATAGTACTTCATATCATATGGAACCAGGAAAACCCCTGAATAGCCAACATAATTTTTAGAAATAAAAACAAATCTAGAGGTATCACATTTCCACACTACAAGTTTATAGTGATCAAAACAGCATAGTACTGGCACAAACATAGAGAAATAGATCCACGGAATAGATCAGAACCCAGAGATGCACCCAGCTATGTGTCAGCCATCTGATCTTCAATAAACCAAACAAAAGCATGCACTGGGGAAAAGAATCCTTATTTAATAAATGGTGCTAGGAGAACTGGTTAGCCACATGTAGAAGTCTGAAACTGGACCTCTATTGCTCAACATTGACAAAAATGGACTCTTGCTGGATAAAAGATTTAAATTTAAAACATGAAATGATAAAAATTCTAGAAGAGAGTACAGAGAAAATGCTTAAAAATATTGGCCTGGGAAAAGATTTTGTGAAGAAGATTCCTTCAGCAACTGCAGCAACACCAAAAATAAATAAATGGGGCATGAGCAAGCACAGCTAAGGATACACAACTAAAGCAAACAGTCTTTGGGGTGGGAGAAGGTATTTGCATGTTACGAATCTGACAAAGGGGTGGTAACTAGAATCTATAGAAAGTACAAACTAATCAATAAGAAAAGAGCAAACAACCCCATTTATAATTGGGCAAAAGACTTGAACACAAACTTTTCTGAGGATGACAGACTAATGGCCCACAAACACATGAAAAAATGCTCATCATCTTTAATTATCAGAGAAATGCAAATCAAAACCACTCTAAGATATCACCTAACCCCAGTCAAGTTAGCCCACAGCACAAAGTCCTCAAACATCCAATACTGGCATGGATGTAGAGACAAGGGAATACTTTTTACACTGCTGGTGGGATTGCAAACTAATATAACCTTTATGGAAAGACATATGGAGAATTCTTAAAGAACTAAAAATTGATCTTCCATTTGATCCTACAATCCTATTACTAGGTATCTGCCCAGAAAAACAAAAATCATTTTACCACAAGGACATTTGCATAAGAATGTTTATTGCAGCTCAGTTCATAATTGCCTAGTGTGGAAGCAATCCAAATACCCATCAACCCATGAATTAACAAACTGCGGTTATGTATACCATGGAGTACTATTCAGCTGTAAGAAAAGATGGAGTTTTTTTTTGTTTACCTGGATGGAATTGAAACATTCTTCTTAGTAAAGTATCTCAAGAATGGGAAAAATAAGTCCAATGTACTTAATACTATTATGAAACCAATATATAAACAATTACCTATCAAAGGGAGAAGGGAGAGGTGGGATCTCACTTAATGTGCACAGTGTGAGGGTGTTAAGCATGACCCCTGGGTGAAGGGCTCAACTACAACTTCACCTTTACCTGAGAATTGAAACCAATGTGACCTAAATATTTGTACTCCATATTAACTTCAAATAAAAAGAAAAACGTAAAAAAGAAGTATTTTGACTTAATATAAGGAATCACTTTCTAATGTTAGGCCAGTTTCAATGTAAAATTGACCCGCTTGTGAAGTCCTGAGTTCTCTTTATGAGAATGGTTTGACAACAGCCTAGGTGAGATCCAGTCCTGGATCCTGTGAGGGGAGACCCACAGTGGGTAGGAGGGGTGATGGAGGATGAGCCTGCAGTATGAAAATAACTTATCCTTCACACACCTTTGCAAGTCTAAGATTTGGGGGTGACTTTGTTATTTTATTTTGTGTCTTAGCTTCAGTTTTAATGGTTGATAGTTTTTAAAGATAATTGAGGCTGCTTTTAAAATGAGAAAAAAATGTTTTTAAATATAGGCAGTGATAGTGATCCACTTTACCTCTCCTCAGTTTTAGGATTTTTAGTTTAAAGATAGATTATATCATAGTGGCTAACACAGGAAGTTAAGGGTTGCAGGTGTGGGTTTGCTGGGTCTGAGTAAGTTGTAAAACAGCCTCACATGAAATCCTCTAGGATCCCTATTCATCCAGTGGGAACTGGAATTGGACCTTTGGAGGCAAGAGGGCCATCTGTTCTGTGGAGTAACCTAACAATGATGGCTGGGATGATGGATCCAGAGCACCAAGGAGTCAGGGCTCTTTTGTAACAGGTGATGTAACAAACTGAAACAGACTTGAGGAAATTATAGAGGATTTATTGACTTCAGGGGCATAGTTCACTGCAGACACAATTACCTCCTGAAGCTCCTGAGAGGGTTCTCTTCCTCAATTTTCCTTCCCTTAAAGCTGGCTTTGTTCACATGCACTGGTGGTCCTTGTTACCACTGGCTTATATCCTTTCAAACAATAGTTTATAGAGCTAGTTTTTCTGAACAGATCCAACCAAAGCCCCACATTGAGTTTCTGGACCAATATGCCCGTCTCAGAACCAATTACTGTGGTCTGGAATATAATGACTGGCTAGTTCTGGGGAGCGAGGGTGGGAGGTGTCAGTGTCCTGAAACCACAAAGACTCATTGTGGTTGAGGGGGAAGGGTAGTTCCCATAGGAATAATGAACCGCTGTTACCAGAAAAGGCGGAGAGATGGATAATAATAATACTCAAAAGGGACTTCCTCCATATGGATATAGTTGAACTGCAAAATTGAGTATATCTTTCTCATATCTGGACAGATACTATGCAAAGGGGCAGGGAAGGGCAATATCTTTACTTTTCAGCATATTTTACTGTTTCTCCTAAGTGGCACCGAGTCAATGAAGATGATACAGAACAAGTATTAGTACAGTAATTTTTAATGTTAGTGCCCTCTTTAGGCAAAGTGTCTGGGAACGCTCTCGGTAATCCATTTTTCATCGTGACCACACCCGTGTAGGTGAGTATTACCGTCTTGCCCTTGCAGTTGGGGAGACGAGGCCTGACACTCCTCCATTCAGCTTTACGGTGGGATTTAGGAACAGTTCTGCCTGCATGACCTCAGAGGGTCTCCTCCATCCTCCGCGACGCCTCTAGGAATCCTCACGTCCTTCGGCTTCTCAGCAGGAGGGCAGCTCAGGTTCCGCCGCAGCCTGGGGAACTCGTCAGTCGCCCAGCTGCACCCTCCCGGCTCTCCCGCACCTTCCCCAGGGAGGTCCCACTGGCCAAGGGCTGGCAGTCCCTCCTGTTCTCTTCCCTACCTCCCTTCCACTGGTCCCGACGTGCGAGCAGCTGCCAGCCGAGAGCCCCGCAGGGCAGTGCGGGCAGATGCCACCGGCGCGGCTAGAGGTGAGCGGGCCGGACACTTCTCTCCGTTCTGGATCAGGCGCCGCTTTCCGGGCGGACGCCCAGGCGCACCGGGCAGGAGAAAGGTGGCGGCGGGAGGGAGGCCGGCGGGGAGCGGCGAGAGGCGGGCCAGCGCGCAGCTCACGGGCGACGCCTGGAGAGCAAGTGGCGGGGAGCCGGCGCTGCGGGACCGCTCGGGGACGCGCGGCGCTCGGCCGTCCACCTCCTGGCGGCGCCCGGACCCCCGGCGCCCTCCCGAGCGCGGGCGGGAGACATGGCTTCGCGCGTCCCCGCCGCCGCCGCTGCTGACTCGACACAATCGGCGAGTCGCGCTGGGGACGAGGCGTAACCCGGAGGTGGGCGGCGGCGCGGAACCGCCTTGGGAGCTCGGAGTGTCGTTGCGAGCCGGGATCATGCCAGCACAAAAGCGAGCCACGCTCCAGTCGGCTGCGGAGGGCGGCGGGAAGAGCTGCTGAGGGGCGCGCCGGGCGCGCTCTCCTCCGGCGCCGCAGATCTTCGGTCGCTGCTCCCGGTCGTGGGTTGGCGACGGCAGCGCAGGGTTTGGGGCTCTGTGGCAGCGGCCGCCGCAGTCAGGAGCTGCATGCGACGCGCCGGGCCCCCTGCTTCGCCCGCGGCGCGCACGGAGCGGCCAGAGGGCGCCGGTGCCGCGGGTCCGGGCAACTGCTGGGGCGCCCTCCGCCCGCGGCCCGGTCCCCACCCGCAGCGGGCGGCGGCGGGCGCGGAGCCCAGGTGAGCGCGCGGCCCTCGCGCCGCAGGGATCGGACGGCGGGAGGTGGCTTTGTTTTCGTCTCTCGCGCCGCGGTGCGGTCATTCATTTGACATTTCGGTTTGCGCTGCCCTGAAACGCGGGTGAGAGGCACCAGGACATCTTGGATGGTTTGGTTATTCCGGGAAACTAGTACTTTTGGGTCCATATGAGCATCACTTGAGGCAGAGGAGGATTGATTTCCTTGTTGGTTTGGAATGTGCTGTGAACATTCTCTCCCGGAGCTTGAGGCCTGGAGGAAACTGGGGCTGCAGATTTAGACGTAGACGTTTCCGAGGACGTGCAGCTGCAGCAGGCTGGCGCTGGCATGCCTTGGCTTCTCCACCGGCAGTGCTCAGGTGCTTTTTGTTGTTATTATTATTAATTTCAAGAACATCTTTACAGGCACATTTCTTTCTTTTAGAGTTGGAAGTCTTTGGAGTCAATACAGAGAGCTAACAATTAGACTTACAAGGGCTCAATCGATACTAAACTTCCAGAAGGAAAGCATCAGTGATCGCTGTAAAGAGATGGACGGCAGACAAACTTCTCGATCGCCTCTAGCTTTCCTGGATACGAATTCAGCTTTCACTGTCCTAGAGTCACACACACTCTTGAGTTCTCTTTCATATTATATACCTTTGCCAACGTGTGACACTCTTTTCTTGTATAGTTTCCCATAGTTTGTCACTTAGTAAAAAATATTTTAGTGTAATTAGTAGAGTTCTCTATTAGAATTGGTGAATTTTCATGTAGTTGTCTTAGAAATAAATGTGATTTTCTTTTCACTATTTCTCCTATTCCCTGAAGGGCTCCTTTCTTCTGTTGCCTAGAGAGAGCTTTTTATCCTCTCTCTCTCCTGCAAACAGATGGCTTGATATTAGGAGAGAGGTTATCTTTAAAATGATACACACATTATCTACAAAGAAAGATCAGTTATTAAGTTTATTAAAGCAAGAGGCCTAATCTGGATGGGGATATTATTAAGGGTGTGAAAATCTGGAGTTTTCTAATCTGTTTGGTCATCAGAAGATTCCTGCAGGGATTGTTTATGTGGTGTGGGGGACAGATGGTATCCTAAGCAGACAAGAGAAATCAGGCATGAAGGGTCATTGTATTCTTCAGAAATTATCCACTTCACCATTGGGAAGTGGTGTGGGATGGAGTGGAGGGTGAGAAAGACACCTTTTTGATCTTCCAAAGGAGACATTATAACATTACTATTCAGCAGCCTGACTGGTTAACTTTTTTATGTTTTGGAACATTTAAAGAAGTCATTGCTGAGGTGTTGTTTTTGATTATTATGATGGTACACTTTGGCCTCCACTGTGGTTACAACAAGCAGTTTAAACAGTTATAGTAACACAAATGTCTTAGTACTTAAAATTATCATACCACTTCTAGGGGAAAATAAGTTGCCTTTCTTAATTCCTGTATACAAATGGTGCCTTGAACTCATAATATCTGTCTTCTGGCTGGAAGGACTTTAGTCTGGTCCACATTAGTTGGAAGCCACTATCCTTCGCTTTCTCCATGACAGGTGGTTCCCCCAGCTTTCCCCCTAGACTCTTAGCTATGCTCTCAGGCAGTACTCTATTTCTACCATGATTTACCGGCCTAATATATTTGCTTTACCATCACCTCCATCGTCGGAGCATTGGGTAACATTTGGCAATGGATCTTTATGAATGACTGTGGTGTTGCTGAAGAAATAGAGTCATTCTGAACATTTGAAATAAGCTAACTGGAGCTTTTCTGTGCCTACAACCATTGTAGATTATTTATGTCCTGTTGATTACAACTAGATCACAAAATTGGTCTTCCCTCTTTTTGGATGTGAGGGAAAATATTCCAGTAAAGTTATATTCACCAGTTTCAGGACTACATATAGTGAAGAACATGAGCAATGCTTGACCCTTTGAACAGGAGGCAGGAAATAAAAGTAGCATTGGCCATTTAACTTTTTAAGCCTTTTGCTCTACTGATCTCAACCAAAGACAGAGAAACTAAGGTTGCTACCTGTAGTTGAGGACAGATGCTATGGTCTTTTCTTCTGGATGGAAGTTTTTGGCAGGAGAGGTAGCTTTGGGCCTGTTCCCAATTTCAATATTTGCCCTGGTGTCAATGAAACAATCTAACATTCAAAATACTTGTTAAATCTGGTATCTGTGTACCCTCTTCCCAGGTGGCCTTCTCTGTTGTGAAGTGTTTCTGTAAGAGAAAGCAGAGGCTTCTGGCCTGGGGCTGGCTGTAGGCTTGGCCTTGATCCACATTCTTATTTATGCATTGCTGCCTGCTTTCTTGGGAAAAAATGGAACCAATTTTGCAGGTGTATTGGATAGGAAATTGAAACATTGAGTAAAAACCTTTCCAGCTCTGTTGTCAAAAGCCAGGCCTGGCCTGAAAGGACTATGTTTGAGGTATGGTTGATCTAACCGAGGCAGAGGTTGTTTCACCACACATAGGATGCCTTTTGTATCAGCATGTGAATGAGAAATTAGAAGGGTGATTGGACCTCCTGGTTTGCCTGTGACAGACAGTGCCAGTTTATTCCGTTGACCTATATTAATTATCAAAAGCACCCCTTCATATATTTTTTTAATTATTTTTACATATACATGTGTTAATTAGGTTTACATTTTTTTTTTTGCCTTCACAAAATTAAAAAGACTCAAAATTTAATAACAATAACGATGTTTAAGATAGGGATTAGAAACAAAAACCTTGTAAAGTACGAAGGAACATAAATACATTCAGAAAAGGAATCAGACAATTGCCTCATCGAAATATTGAGCAATAATAATAATAATAATGCAAAGAAAGTAGCATTCACATTGTCAAATAAGAGTATGTCTATTATAGAATGCTTTGACTCAGATTCAGTATGGAGTCATCAATTAACTTATTATTTTTTTCCAAGTATAAAAAATAGACAACTAATATTTATAAATAAAAGTAAAAGATAATTTCAAAAACACCCCCTTCATATTTAAAAGTGCTCTGGCTTGGGTGATAAATTTTAAGGTCACCCTGAGTGACCTTAAGGAATCTTGACTATTTTTTTCATCACCCCACTCTTGACAGCAGATTTTTAAGTCTTGCTTTATTTCAGTCTTTTGTTTATTAAATGTAACGATAGGAAATCAGAAAAATTTAAACCTGAAAAATGCATAAGGCAAAATGAAATAGGCAGATAGGAGAATGAGATAATTGTTTGTCATCTGCTAATACATATCAGAAATAAAATAGTTTTATTCTTAAGTAATTAAGTGTCTATCATGGCTATAAGCCCATTGTATTATTATCTCCAAGCATAGTTAAGAATTTGGCCAGGTGCAGTGGTCCATGTCTGCAATCTCAGTACTTTGGGAGGCTGAAGCAGGGGGATCACTTGAGCCCAGGAGTTCAAGGCCAGCTTAGGTAAAAAAAAAAAAAAAAAAAAAAAAAGAATTAGCACTTGTTCATTTATCTAGGGACACACACAAATTGGGACATCTCCTGTGATTTGGGATAGCAGTTTTTACAAAACTGTTTTGCAGACGTATGATTACATGGCTCCTACAGGTAGCAATGCACATTTTAAGATCTAGTGCTGCTCCGGTTCCTGGATATTTACTGAGGATCCAGAACACAAGTGTTGTTGTTGTGAAGACGTGAATCCACATTCTTTTAGTTTCTGAGCTCTCTGGGCAATGTCATTAATAGGAGGGCTTTTGTTTTCTGTACTCTCTTCTGTTTCTAGTGTTGGATTTGGGTCTCAGCTTTTGATATAGAGAAGCTTGCAAAGAAAGAGAACTGGTGAAAATTCTCACTAGTGAGGGTTTGGGTTCTATACCACAGATAGATACCTGAAGCTTTTGGTACCTGCTTCTGCAACAATGCTGTGTTCCTTCACTAAAGGATTGTCTGTTTGTAGTATTGCTCACTTGCTGTGCTGGCCAGTAGGAGTTAAATTAATTATGGCTGTCACCTTTCTCATATTCACTCCTCTACAGTCCTCAAAAGCTTGGTCAGCATGCCTGAATAAGAAGAAATTTCTTTATCTTTTTTATAAGCAGGATGACTATGTAATTTTATCCAGACAAGGACACTTTCCAGAGTAAAATGTGGTACCAACTGGAAGGGGCACCAGATCAGCAAGTAAAAACTGGGACTATTCCAGGAAAATGAGATTGTATCATTGTCCTAACTATGACCAAACTCATTAGCTTTTATATGAAGAATATCCATAGGTTGGAAGAATGTCCTTAGCTTCTTCTGTACTTACTCAACATACATGTTTATGTGTGTTATGTGCATGTATGTGTGCACAAACACTTATTATCTATTTATCTATCTATAATATATAGAGTGGAAATAAACCACAGAAGAAGACCAAGTCATTGGAAAGTCATGGCCTTCATCATCTCTCTCTCTCTCTTTTTTTGAAACAGAGAGTCTCTTACTCTGTTGCCCCAGGTGAGAGTGCTCTGTGGTGTCATAGCTCATAGCAACCTGGGCTCAAGTGATCCTCTTGCCTCAGCCTTCTGAGTAACTGGGACTACCGATGTGTGCCTTAAGTAATTAAGGCCTAATTTTTCTATTTTTAGTAGAGATGAGGGTCTCACTCTTGCTCAGGCTGCTCTTAAACTCCTGAGCTCAAGCAATCCACCTGCCGCAGCCTCCCAAAGTGCTGGGATTACAGGCCTGAGCGACTGGGCCTGGCTTTCATCATCTATTGTGTTGGTTGACTTCTTAACTGAAATCTTTGGATCCAGCCTCTCCTAATTTTCAGTCATCTCCTGACCTTGCCTAATTTTAATACCATTCCATTGGTATAATTATCTTGCTGGAAAACTTTTGATAGCTCATTATTTTCTATTTAATTCTCAAAGTAAGATCTAAAGGCAGTTTGGGGGCTAGAAAGGAAAAACAATGAAAAAATTTCATTCACTCCTCCATTCATTCATTTATTGAGGGCCTTTTGTGAGTTACAAAGCTCCCTGACCTTGCGGAGTTTTCTTTTGGTTGGCGACAAGAAGGTGGGAAGTGAGAAACATAATATATCAATCAAATAAATAAGTAAATTGTATAGCATGCGAAAAGGAATTAAGTGCTTTGGAAGAAAGGGACAACAGAACAGAGTAAGTGTGGTTGAGTAGGCTTCACAGAGCGAGAGACCTTTAGCAATGACTTGAAAAGGAGGTGAGAGAAGTTATTTATACAGATACCTGAAGGAAAGGGTTGCAGGCAGAGGGAACCACCCTCAAGGTAGGAATGCAAAGGTAGGAATGTGTTTAGATGTGTTCAAAGGTTTTCCAGAAGACCAGTGTGGTCAGGTGCAGTGACCAGGGGAGTCAGGAATGAGATAAGAAAGGTGATGTGGGGGTTGCAGAGCATGTAGGGCATTGAGATATTAGATTAATTATGATTTTAGCAGACATCCTATTCTGTTTTTAAAACTCACTATAATATTTAAGATTGTGTTTATTCTACAAAGGCTATACTGGTCAGTGTATATGGCTTATATTTTGTTAATGGCCCATTTCATGTTGTTTAATATACTTTTTAGATCATTTATTGGTTAAAATAGTATTTTTTGTTGTTTCAGCTCTTATATTGTATTTCACATAATTTCACAAAAATAGATCAGTGGTTCAAGCTTATTTAATGAAGTATATTAAAATGGTGATGAAAACAGTAATGTAAATGCTACTTTTGGGGATGCCATGATCATACTTAGGGAACTGAATTCCCTGATCACACTTAGGGAACTGAATTCCCTGATTATACTTAGGGAACTGAATTTGCATATAAAATGAGAATATGTATTTTATAGAGACAAGGAATCTGTGAAAGTGACAATTTCAGAATGGTAGCCAAAATTGAAAAGTGCAAGTGGAACTATAACAATGATTATCTCAAAACTGTTTTTACTGGGCTTGCCATCCATTCACTCCTAATCCCCATTAGGACCAAATCCCTGATCGTTGTCTGTTATGAAACTGTCCAATGGTGGCATGAAGCCATGGATGTTTTTGTGTCATTTTCAAACAAAGCACAGTGGCTTCTCTGTTATACCATTGAGGTTTTCTAAGACAGCACACAATAATGCTTTCCTTTACAAAATTGATGTATTATATTGCTAAAAGGTAGGCTAGAGACTATAACTCTACTAGCACCAGTAAGGGATCCTTGTAGCAAAAATAAGCGTGAGCCATATAATTGAAGAGACACTTGGAAAATCAGCTGGAAAGTTAGAGACAAACATTATCCTTAAAGAGAGATCAGAAGTTATTGATACCATTCTTTTGTCAAATGACACAGTTGGCTGTTGCATAATATCAGTGGAGTGGAGTATGGAAGAGTGATTACTATCAAGTACATGCTAGCAGATATTTCACTTTATGGGTGGTTAAAGCCACCAATGTCATGCAGAGAATGAATCAGCTTTTGGCATTTGCTCAGGGAGGAGTACTTGGTGATGCTTTGTTCATTTATTACTGAAAACTCGTGCTATAAGGGGAGAGATTTTTCTTTTGGTTAACCATCATTCAGAGGATTGGAAAAGTCCAAGGGACAGGACTGACAAGGCACTGGTTTCAGGTACACATAAGAGGGTGATGGCTTCATGAAGAAAAGAAGTTAGACCTGGAAGTCAGTCCACATGCTGCCCAGGTCACAGGGAAGGTGCAGTGCCTGCTGATCCTGGGGAAATGCTAAAAAAAGAGTGACAACTGTGGCCCCCAAGTATATGAGTTTGCTGTGCAAAGTGACATGTGATGAGTCTGAGCTGCTTCTCCATCTGACATATGCTGGCCGTTTAGGGGAAGGTGCCCGTATAGTATTTTATCTGTGGAGCAAGAAAACTGTTTTTTCAAGACACTGATTAGAAATGATTTCTGTTACGTGAAGTGGCATGCCTCAGTAATATACTTTGCACACAGGGAGCCATAGCAGGGACAGGGAAGGAAGGGCAAATTATTAACTAATGCAACAACATATCGCAATCTTAGGCTGTGAAATCGTCCCCGCTCCCACATCCAGGCATCTCTCGGGACAACTGGCAGAAGCGCCGCAAGCCCGCGGGCAAGAGAAAGCCCCACCACAAGAAGCTGAAGTGTGAGTTGGGACACCCCGCAGCTAACACTAAGATTGGCCCCCGCAGAATACATACCATCTATGTTCCGGGAGGTAACAAGAAATACTGTGCCCTGAGGCTGGACGTGGGAAACTTCTCTTGGGGCTCAGAGTGTTGTACTAGGAAAATAAGGATCATTGATGTTGTCTGCAATGCATCCAATAATGAGCTGGTTCTACCAAGACCTTGGTGAAGAACTGCGTTGTGCTTATTGACAGCACACCATACCCACAGTGGTATGAGTCCCACTATGCACTGCCCCTGGGCCGCAAGAAAGGAGCCAAGCTGACTCCAGGAGAAAAAGAGATTTTAAACAAAAAACGTTCAAAAAAAAAAAAAAATTCGGAAGAAATATGATGAAAGGAAAAAGAATGCCAAAATAAGCAGTCTTCTGGAAGAGCAGTTCCAGCAGGGCAAGCTTCTTGCATGCATTGCATCAAGACCAGGCCAGTGTGGCCAAGCAGATGGCTATGTGCTAGAAGACAAAGAGCTGGAGTTCCATCTGAGGAAAATCAAGGCCTGGAAAGGCAAATTAATTCTTCCTCTCTCCTATCTTTTTTTTTTTTATTTTATTTTTATTTTTTTTGGTTGCCGTCGTTATTTTTCAGCTGGCCTTGGGTTTGAACCCGCCAGCCTTCATGCACATGGCCGGGGCCATACCCACTGTGCTACAGGCAAGAAGCCTTCTTCTTTCCTGTCTTAGTTCATGTAATAAACGTTCATTATTCCCCCCCCCCCAAAAAAAAAAAAAAAAAGATTTCTCATAAACAATATGAGCTTCATAAAAATGTTTACTTTTAGCCATTTCTCTTTTTCAACACCATAGTATTCCTAGTATATCAGTGGCCAATTTGGAAAGATTAACAATTGGACTTGGATAATTCAGTGTTTGGTTTATATGTAGAAGGTTTAGCAGCTTAAATAGACCCTCTACTGGTCTCAGCATGTGTGCTCAAATTAAAAAATCCATGGTATAAACTTATTTTTCTCATTACTAGTATTTCCAGTTGAGCTTAAAAATAAATAATAAAATGAAAATAACATAGTTAAACAAGAATTCCATATACTTCTATTCAGATGGAAGTGTTGTATTCCATATGTATAGGTAGTAAGCAAAGAATAATGAAGGGCCACATGACATTAGAAGCAGTGGATTTCTTTCATTCAAACTGGGCCTTGTTTGATGCACCTACTCCATGCCAGCTGTACACCAGACACTGCCCTGCAGACAGGTATGTTCCCTGGGGAGGGGCTTTGGTGTTGTTTCTGTGGGAAAGGGGGAAGCACAGTGAGTTTTCCTGTGATGAAAAGCATGATTAGAATGGCTCTGCTTTGCATTGTAAGACTTCCTAAGAGCTTGGCACTGGGCTCGTTTATATCCATTGTCTTCCACTGACCCTCGATTCTGGGATTATTCCTGATATACCCATGAAGAAATTGGAGTTTAGACTAAGTATTGTGCTACACAGTGGGGCAATTACATCTAAACTTAGGTGGGTACTCTCAGCCACTTATATCTGTTTCTTCATTACAATGATATCTTTAAATATCTTTAATACCTTTTGAATTAATAAATGAATGAATCATGTCCCCAGGCAGTCTCTGTTGTGATGCCCCCTCATACTTTACCACCCACTCTTGCCTGTGTATAATTCCCTCCCTACAGTCATAAGCTCTGGTGTGACTCACATCATAGATAAGTTGTGCTTGTCTAAGTTTATTATTTTTAAGTGTACTATGAATGGATTTTAGTGTATTTGTGTGGTTATCAACACTAACTAATTCTAGGGCATTCATTACCCCAAAAGAAACTCTATACTCATTAGCAGTTACTTCCAATTTCTCCAACCCCTGGCAACCACTAATCTACTTTTTGTCTTTGTAAGGTTTGCTTATGCTGAACATATCATATAAATGAAATTACACTATATGTGGTCTTTTGTGATTGGCTTCTTAGCATAATGCTTTCAAGGTTCATCCATGTTGTACCATGTATCAGTATTTCACTCCTATTCTACCCTGTAGATACACCATCTTTGTTTATCCAGTTACTAGTTGGACACTTGGGTTTTGTCTACTTTTTGAATATTGTGTGTGATGTTGCTTTGGTGAATAGTCATTTTTAGTAGTCATTAATTTTTTGTGCAGACATATTTTCATTTCTTTTGCTTACGTACCTTGGATCGGAATTGCTGGATCGTGTAGTAACTCTGTGTTTAGCATTTTGAGGAACTGCGAGACTGTTTTTTAAAGTGGCTGCATCATTTTATAATTTCACTACCAGTGCATGAGGTTTTCAGTCTCTCTTTGTCACCCTGGCTAGAGTGCAATGGTGTCGTCATAGCTCACTGCAACCTCAAACTCCTGGGTTCAAGCAATCTTCCTGCCTCAGCCTCCTGAGAAGCTGGGACTATAGGCACATGCTACCATGCCTGGCTAATTCTTCTATTTTTTGTAGAGACAGGGTCTCGCTCTTGCTCAGGCTGTTCTCAAACTCCTGACCTTAATCAGTCCTCCCATCTTGACCTCCCAGAGTGCTAGGATTACAGGCATGAGCCACCTGACCTGACCTGTTATTTATCTTTTTGATTATAGCCATTCTGGTGGATGTGAAGTGATATCTCATTGTAGTTTTGATTTTCATTTTTCCTGATAGCTAATGATGTTGAGCATCTTTTCATGTGAGTATTAGGCATTTGTATATCTTCTTCAGAGAAATACCTGTTCAGATCCTTTGTCCATTTTTAAATCGGGATATTTATCTTTTTATTAGTGAGTTAGAAGAGTTTTATGTGTTCTGGATCCAAGTTCCTTATCAGCTATATGTTTTACAAATATTTTCTGATTCTATAGGTTTTCTTTTTACTTCATTGTTATTTGTTTGTTCTGTTGTTGTTCATTTGAGATAGAGTCTCACTCTGTTGCCCAGGCTAAAGTGCTGGTGTTACCATAGCTCACAGCAATCTCAAACTTTTGGGCTCAAGTGATCCTCTTGCCTCAGCCTCCTAACTCACTGGGACTAAAGACATACACCACTGTGCCTGGCTAAATTGTTGATTTTTTGTAAAAACAGGGTCTTGTGCTTGTTCAGGCTGGTCTTGAACTCCTGAGTTTAAGTAGTCCTCCTGCCTGGACCTCCCAGAGTACTAAGATTATAGATGTGTACCACCATGCCTGGCCATCTTTGTACTTTCTTAATGGTGTCCTTTGAACATTTTTGTTTGTTTTAGTGTTTTTAGTTAAAAAACAAACATTTTTAGTTTTGATTAGTCTATTTTTTTTTTTTTGTAAGGATCTATTGCCTAATCCAAGGTCACACAGATTAATACATATTTTTTAATTTATTTTTTATTTCAAATTAATATGAGGGTATAAATTTTTAGGTTCCATTGTTCTCACTTCTAGGGTAAAGTTCCATTTGTAAAAGAGCCCCTCACCCAGGGAGCATATCATATACCCTCAGTATGCACATTAGGTGAGATCCACCTCAGGCCCTCCCTCCTTCTGCCAGTTGCTTCCCCCCATCTCCCTCTACCCCTGTACTAGACTATATTTGTATCTTATTCTTATGAGAATGTAATTGTTTATATATTGACTTCATATTAGTATAGAGTACATTGGATATTTCTTTTTCCATTTTTGCAATACTTTACTAAGAAGAATAATACATATGATTTCTTCATGTATAGTTTTAGTGTTTACTTTGATCCATTTTGAGTTAATTTTTTGTATATGGTGTGAGGTTGGGGGCCATGTTCATTGTTTAATGTGTGGTTGCCCCAATACCATTTAGTTAAGAGAGCATTTTTTCCTTCTTGGATTATCTTGGGGTTGTGTCTGTTTTTGATTTTCGTATAAAGGGATCTTGTGTCTAGTTCCTTTAGCTTCATACTATATCCATGCTGTTCATCAGTGCTGTGGGTAAGTAGTTTATTCATTTTTTTGCTATTATTGTTGGTTTTGGATGTGTACTTATCTTTTTACTAGACAGGTTCTCACTCTCACCTGGCTGCAGTGCAGTGAAGATGTCATAGCTCAATGCAAACTCAAATTCTAGGCTCAAGTGAACTTTCTGCCTCAGCCTTCCAACTAGCTGGGACTATACCTAGTTGATTTTTAAATATTTTTTGTAGAGACAGAGTCTCACTAAGGTACTCAGGCTGATCTCAAACTCCTAGGCTCAAATTATCTTTCTGCCTTGGCCTTCCAAGGTGCTAGGATTACAGGTGTGAGCCAGTGTGTACTGTTCTTTCATGTGAAAACTGCATATTATTTATTCATTCTCCTGTTAGTGAAGATTTGGGTAATTTTCAGTTTTTGATAAATATGAATGAAGCCACTGTGAACATTCTTGCATGTATCTTCTTAGTAGATGTACTTGCGCATTTCTCTTGGGTATTTACCTAGCATGGAATTTCTGGGTCATCCGTGCATGTATGTTAGCCTAAGAGATGCATGTGAAAACAAGGGAATGGAAAGATAATAAATCAAATATTATGTTTAGAGGAGACTAAAATAATTGTATACTTGAATTACTAGTTTTCAAAGAATTTGAATGGCACAGTTCACCTTAAGTGAACCACCTTAAGATGGTATTAATCATGAAATTAGAAGTAGATGCCATTACTTTACTGTGCAGAAAAAAAATCCAGACTTTTCTGAATTCATAGCAGTGGCACACAAAAATTGATAATATATTGCCTACTAGTTGATTAAGTTCAGAACAAGAAAAATGAAAGGAGTTAATTTTTTCCTCTGAATTTTAAAACTGAAAAATGGTGGTGTTATAAGAAATATAAAAAGTTGGCTGATCACGGTGGCTGACGCCTATGTTTCTAGCACTCTGGGAGGCCGAGGTGAGAGCATTGCTTGAGTTCAGGAGTTTGACCAGTCTGAGCAAGAGTGAGACCTTATCTCTACTAAAAATAGAAAAATTAACCAGGTATTGTGGCAGGTGCCTATAGTCCCAGCTACTTGGAGGCTGACGCAGGAAGATTCCTTGAACTCAGAAGTTTGAGGTTGCTGTGAGCTAAGCTGATGCCAGAGCACTCTAGCCTGGGACAACAGAGTGAGACTCTGTCTCAAAAAAAAAAAAAAGAAAGAAAGAACAAAAGAAACAAGAAATATAAAAGTCCTAAGGGGGAAATAAAAATAAATAACAAGAGAATAAAAATGCCGAACATTTATGTTAACTTGGACCTTCTATTTCCTCAGTTTGCTTATTCATCAAAAAGAGACAAATAAACTATCCTGCCAAGTTGTAGAGATTATTATATGACATCCCTGATGCATTTGTAAATGTTCAGAAAGTGGTAGCTTCCATTAGCAACAAGTGGATTTAATATTTTATCAAGTATTTGGAGTGTAATAGATTAAAAGGCAAATTTAAAGTGTCTTAAGTCAAGATCCCACTTTCCTGAGTTAATATTGTAACTCAAGTTAAATAATCAGAGTAGGTTGGTGGATAATTATATTTGGTTGCTAAAACTTTCCCAAATTACCGATTACTGAAATTAAGTTGCCTTCCTTTGATTTTATTAATTTATTGATGCTTTGCAAACTTTTTACTTATATTAATGCATGCAGTTCTCCCTACTTCATTCTTAGTTGCAGTTTCTTTTCTAGATGCCATTTTGTCAGTGTACTTTCTTGTAAGTCTTGTGACCACTGTCTTCTAAAAATGTGCTAGCAAATCTCAGACTTGAGGGCCAGAGAACCAGGAAAAGTAAGTTGGCACTTACTCTGTTACAAAACTCTAGTGGCCAAAGATTTGGAGCTCCTTTCTGTCCTTCCATCTCAGTCAAACAGAAGAGTCATAAGGCTGAGGAGGAAGATGTGTAGACAGTTCCCTTCCTTACTGTTCACATCTTCCTTCCTGTCCTGGCAGCTCATAGCCAAGTTCAGTGTGCATGGGAGAGCATCTCTGTGCCTAAGACTGTCCTGGGGCTGTGTTGGGAACAAGAGCGAGGAGTTGGTTCTCAAGCATAGCAGCTGAGCTTATTGCCATTGTTCCTGTTTTTGGTGATGAGGTGGAGGTGCCTTGTCAGTGCTGTTGTATGCAGGGTCCCTCCCAGCTGATACGGAGGGTTAATCTCTAATGGTAGAATGTCTGCACTGTGGACTGCTTTTTATCTTTAACTAAATAGAATGAGAAGGGTTCAGTTACTAAGATACCTAGTTCACAAAAGATTTGGAATTATAAAATCATCTCTAGAGAGTTATGATGATAATTTATTGCTGCACTAGTGAAAAGTCATACGTTATCATGCATGGGTGATCATAAATACCTCCATTTAGTGTGCTGTGGAATCTGTATGTTAATAAAATATGTGTATATAATCCCAGTCATATATACTGTTTGACTTAGTAAAACAGTATCTATGTTTATGCATATATTTTCTTCATCAAAATTAAAGTTTTTACTCAAAATTCAGTTTTAAAAAAAGAGATTGAGAAAACATGGAAAAAAAAACCCAGAAAGTAAAATGATTATGTTTACTAAAGGAAAAAAAAGTTAGCCATGTCTGTGGGTTGTTACTTTATTCGCAGTGTGGAAATTAACAGTTCTGAAAGAACTAGTGGAGATAGGTATGGTGAGAGCCTCAGGAGAGCAGGCTGTCCTGGAGAGACCTGCTTCCTGAGCACAGGCGCAGATGTAGCAAGTACCATGAATGCTCAGTTTAAGGAAATGGCTGTATCCTGTCATTGCTTATTGAAACATGGGGTACTTATTTTGTTACCACAGAATTTAATTGTATGGTTTATTATTAGCATTTAAACCAGTGAAAATGAAGGTTTTATTTACAACCTCTGTGATTTGTTGGTAATAATATGCTGCCTCCCTGTACCTCAGCACAGGTTTGAAATCCATGATGAGTGGGTTTTTTAAAACTAAACATTTGGTGAAAATAATTTAAAGTATCTAATTCATGCTTTTCTTTTACAGTAAAACTCTTCAGAGTCATCTCTTCTTGCTATGTCCACCTTCCTCCTCTCATTCTCAACTTTATCTAATCAGACTTTTGTCCTCCCTCTCCCTTTCAACACTGCTAGATGGGAGTCCTGGCTTTCCCTGCACCTTGCTGGTTCCTCCTCTCCCTCTCCATGTGGATGCTCCCCAAGGTTCATTCCTTGGTCTGTCCTCTGTCCCTGCTGGCTCTGTGGGTGATCCCATCTAGGCTGTTGATGCTAATACCAGCTATACACTGAGCACCCTGGCTTCTCTTTGGAACCCACACTGTTGGTGCATTAGCTTCCTGCACCTGCAGCTCACCCACCAGTCTCCATCTGCCCTTCCCCATCTCAACATGTGCAGCAGTGGCTGCCTCATTGCTCAGGTTAGCGCACTAGACATTCCTTACACTAACTCTCCCCTGCGGTTGAGGAAGGCAAGGCCAGCGGGTCTAGTGTCCTCAAGTCACTGTTAGATGACACTGTTTACAGCAAAAAGTGAAATGCCAGCTAGCAAGTGCTTGTGACTTGCAGTGATCCGGATGCATGCGGCAGAGGAGTGCTGGCCACCTAAACTGCTCTTCTCAGGGAATTCACCTTTATAGTGAATAATTCCAAATGTTCAAATGAAATTCCTTTAGAATTGTTGGATTTGAAGAGCAATGAATGTACAGAAGGGTGGGAAGACTTATGGTTTGGGAGAAAAACTACAAAGATGATTGAAAAGGCCTAGAAAATTGCACCATGTTGAGAGGAACAAAAAGCTGTGATTGGTTACAGTCAGGAAGAAGTGATTTATCAACTCCTTTCACTCCACGATTAGGCTCTTCTTCACTATAAAAAATTTAAGAGAAAGAAAGAGACAAGTCATATTAAATTACAGTTTTTCTTGCTGAGTTAAATGTTGATCACACATTAGAGAGTAATGGAAACCTAAAACTTCTTCCTTATATCTGTCTTGGCTGGTGTAATTTCCAAAGCAAGAAAGTATCTTAGAAGACCTCTTGGGAAAATTTGGGAAGATTACTAGAAGTGGCCTTAGCACTCTCTAAGCCAGTAGTAGGCGTCACGTTTTTTCTCAACTCTATTTTCCAAGGCTCTGTGGGAAGGTGACCCTCAGTGTCTGGAAAAATTCAGAGCTTTGACATTGTTTCAGCCTTGTGTTCAAGAAGCCTTTGTGTTTCCTCTCTGTGTGGTCAGGGGATCAGATTCATAATTTTTTTCTTATAGAGTGGAGGTGATGATGCTGGCCTTACAAGATTGTTGGAGGCAGGTGGGCAGCAGTAACTTCCATGAAAAGTGCAGCCTAATTTGCGGCCTATTGTTTTGTGGCCACTCAGATTTTGTAAGTCATTTCAGCAGCAGATGTACTAGGAAAGGTTCTAAGTCAGTGTGTTATTATTTTATATTCATGCTCTACTTAGACGTTGCCCTGTACCTATTTTATTAAAATAAGGTCACCAAGCAAAATAGAGAATTAAAATTCTTACATTAAAAAGTCTTACTACAGGAAAAATAAGAATTTTTCAAAGGTTTTTATCCTGTTTTTCCCCAAAGCAGGAGGTAATATATCTTACAGTATTCTTTCAAGCATGGTTTTAGCTGATGTATTTTCCAGTTACTTCACTGTAATGATAAGTCTTTTTTTTTTTTTTTTTTAAAGATAAGGACTAGGAACAAAAATCTTGTAAAGAACGAACGAACATAAGTACATTCAGAAAAGGAATCAGACAATTGCTACGTCAAAATATTAAGCAATAATAATGCAAAGAAAGTAACATTCACATTGTCAAATAAGAGTATGTCTATTATAGAATGCTTTAACTCTGAGATTCAATATAGAGTCATCAGTTAACTTACTATTTTTTTATAAGTCTTTTTTTTTTTTTTTTTTTTTTTGAGAGAGAGGGAGTCTAAAGCTGTTGCCCTGAGTAGAGTGCTGTTGCGTCACAGCTCACAGCAACCTCAAACTCTTGGGCTTAAGCGATTATCTTGCCTCAGCCTCCTAAGTAGCTGGGACTCCAGGTGCCTACCACGATGCCTGGCTATTTTATATTTTGTTTGTTGTTGTTGCAGTTGTCGTTGTTGTTTTAGCGGGCCGGGGCTGGGTTCGAACCTGTCAGACTTGGTGTATATAGCCGATGCCCTACCCACTGACCTACGGGTGCTGCCAAGATATTTGTTTTATAATTTTATTTATTTTTACTTCTTTATTTATTTTTTTACAGAGTCTCAAGCTGTCACCCAGGGTAGAGTGCTCTGGCATCGTAGCTCATAGCAACCTCATAGCTCAAGTGATCCTTTTGCCTCAATTTTTGTATTTTTAGTAGAGACAGGGTCTCACTTTTGCTCAGGCTGGTCTTGAACTCGTAGCTCAAGCAATCCACCCACCTCAGCCTCCCAGAGTGTAATAATAAGTCTTGAACAAGTTCACAAAGTAGATAGCAGTTTAAAGGCTGGCTGGTAGGTACTTATCACAATTCCTACTTGTGGCAGAAATTTGACTTTAATTGACTTTTCATGTTCTAAGTTTATAAAGAAATCTAATTCTTTTATTATTTATTTTTGAGACAGAGTCTCACTCTGTGCCCTGGGTAGAATGCCATGGCATTGTATCTCACAGCAACCTCAAACTCTTGGGCTCAAGTGAACCCCTTGCCTCAGCCACCTATGTAGGTGGGACTCTTAAGTGCCCACTACAACATCCAGCTATTTTTTAACTTTTTAGTAGAGACCAGGTCTCACTCTTGCCAAAGCTAGTCTCAAACTCAGGCATTCCACACCTGCCTTAGCCTCCCAGAATGCTAGAATTACAGGTGTTGACCCACAGTGTCCGGCCAAGAAATTCTACCGTATATACTCGAGTATATATGGTAATTCTTTAAGTGGGCATACTAAAGAAAAGAGGTAACCTTTGTCAAAATGTAAGGATGGTTAGAAAGGCTGGCAAACTACCACTCTCCCCACACACCCACCCAGACACATGCTACTGCTACTTTCTAAGGTCTGATGGTAAGTCAGTAGAAATGCTGGTGTAAGTCAGGGAGCGGTGGCAGTTCATTTGCTGGGGGTTTGGTGGGAGGCAGTGAATAGAGACCATTTGCGGGAGTCTGGACTTTGCAGGTAAGATTTTTCCGCTTCCCCAAATCCAGTGTGGTCATGATGTCTCTGCTCAAGTGCAGCCCTGCTCTCTGAGGCATGTTCGTGGGTTATATTCTTCCTCAAACCGTCCTCTTGAACCTGTGTGGATCCTTGGTTGTTTACAGTGCTGCGTGGGTATTGTCCATGTGTAACTTGCCTAAAGAACAGGTTTGTAACAAGTGTGCCTTCTTTCGTGAATGTTTTATGATAGTCTGTTTATATATTGTTAAACATGACATATAAATACTAATATAACTGAGCAGAAATAACAAATGGTATTGGTAGTAGTTGCTGTTTAACCAGAACTTTCTAAATGCTAAGTACAGTGCTGTGTACTTTGTTGAGATTATCTAGTACTCCTGGGCCAGGTGCGGTGGTTCATGCTTTCTAACTCCAGTACTTTGGGAGCCCAAGGCAGGAGGATGTCCTGAGGATAGGAGTTCATACCAACCTGGGCTATATAGCAAGACCCCATCTTTACAAAAAGCTTATACAAGGTTAGCTGGATGTGGTGGTAGTGCACCTGTAGTTATAGCTACTTGGATGGCTGAGCCTAGGAGTTTTGAGGCTTGTATTGAGCTATGATTGATTCACTGCACTCCTCTCTTAAAACAAACAACATTTACTCCCACTGACTCATTGAGGTAATCACTATTACTCTTAGTTTGCAGATGAGGAGTTGTGGCAGGCCGGATAACCCTGCCAAGTGCTGCAGTGGTGTTTGGGTTTAGCCTGGGCTCCATTATAATTTGCCTGGTATTGCAGGACTTGCCTTATTCTCAGCGGTGATGTTGAGAGAGCTTTGCCCCCCTCCCACAGCATTTCTCAAACTTCAGCATGCATCAGTATGATGTGGAAAACATAGGTTGTGCCTCTAATTCAATAGGTCTGGGATAGGACCAGAGGAATCACCTCTCTATCAAGTTACCAGGTGATGCTGCTGCTGTTGTTCTTGATTTTCTGGTTTCCTATTTTAAAAGCCACAAATTTATACACAGAGCAGCTAAGCCTTTCTGGCCCTTTGCAGAATATCTTAGGGAAACCTAAAAGGGGGAGGTGGACAGGCCTTAACACTAGGGAAAGAGGATGTCTGAAGATGTTGGATATGAAACAACCTAATTTTTAAAGCTTAGGAGCTTTCTCCTACCTGCTGGAAAGGTTAGATGATTAAGGGAGGATTCTGGGAGGTCTGTCTCCATCTTTATTATTATTGTTATTTTAATTTTTATTCTTGTCTCCATCTTCCCTAGGCAGATGCTGCTGTCTATAGACTACCTCTGAAAACTGTCCTAACAGATGTTTTAAAAACATAATCTTAACTAATTTAAAAAAGCTTCTCTGAGCTCTTCAGCTATTTGACAACTAGTATTCATTTTTTTACTTTGATTTTTTTTTTTCTTAAATTTAGAATTGTATGGGGTGCTTCTGGTGACTCACAGAAGAAATAGCCTGGAAACTGGCTATCTCACTGGTATAAGTACCAAAAAATGGTGAAGTCTTTATGAAGCCTTAACTGCATCCCCATGACTTGTGTAGAGGACTATTCTGTCCTTTATATCACTCCTTCACACACTTGGAATTTTTAAATTACAATATTCATTTCTATTTACAACAGCAAGGAGCTGGCTTTGGAATCACTGGTGTCTTGGGATCATTGCCTCCTTGATTGGAAGCTGTGAGCGGGACATGCCGCTCTCCAGCAGGAAGACAGAATACTTCAAAGAGATGCAAGGAGTGAAGCAACAGGATTTTATTTCAGTAATGATAGAGCAAGTCCCGCCAAGTAAAAACAAATTGAGAAAAAAAAATCTCTCTCATATCAAGTTCAGGCAGAGATGAAAGAGTACATTGCCATGCCCAGAATGAGTCTCAAAATGGATCCTAAATAGGGTTAGCTGGGCTTGTGATTGCACACTGTTGGAAGGAGGTATTCCCTGGTCTGGCATGGACCCAGTGCAGCCTCCCCACCTAGTCACCCTTCCAGCTTCTTAGGTTTTCCTTGACTCAGTATCTCGCTTGTCTTCTAAGTCAGAGTATTTTGACAGGGCTTCTTTTTTAATCCTCTAAATCTTAAGTTATATTAAGTTAAAATTTAATGTTCATTTTCTCAACATTGCAGTTCCTGATTATTAGCTTATGTGGAAAGCTCATATTAGAGATCTTTATTTGGGCTTCTTGGAAGATCTGAGTTTCTTAAACTACGGATTCATGGTGAGAAGGATTTGTGATTAATTCCCTGTGGAAGGACAGTGTTGTGCCTTTTTCATGAAAGACTTACAGTTATTGAAATAAATAAAACACGTTTTACATAATGAACACATTTTTCAAAAATGGTTAATCTTTTGTAGTTGTATCAGCAACCTGAACTGTAAGAATATATTTTTTAAGCTCCTTTCAACTATAAACTCATTCTAAGCCAGGACTGTGAAAGTGGTTCTCTCTTCTTGCCACGTACTATATGAGAACCTGACTCTTAGCTCTTGCCCTAAACTCACATTTTCACAGGCACTTGGCAAGGTGATCTTATGCTCCATCCCTTCCATTTTGCCTGTTGACTACACTCCCTAGTTCTGGGTGCTGTTTAGGCCCTGTTCCCTGGCCTCCTGCCTTGAGCCTTCTTAGAGGTCTTACTGTACCTGCTGGAGGTGCCTCCTTTGGAGCTGCCCCATCTCTCCACCCAGCATGGAGTCACCACTCTGGGCAGGTGTTGATCCTTTTATCTCTTGAAGGGACCAGAACAGTAGCTGGCAATTGCAAGGGAAATACCTCTCGGGAGGAGAGACCCACGCCTGGAGTAGACTTGACTGCACACTTGAGAGGCTCAACAGCAGTCCCTCGTGCCCTCTGCATGTCACTTGGCCTTTGGGGCCCCTATTTTCTTTTTTGGTAAATGTATTGTTTATACTGGATAAAGACTGCGAGACTATTTCGATTCCAAATGTGTTTATTGTAACCATTAAGCTGCTGAAGCCAAAAGAGTAAAGAGCAACCGTTCAAATTCAGACGGAGGCTGGAAACCGGTGCTGGTGAGGGGTGAAGTGGAGCTTCATATCTGCCTTCCTTGGGCTGCTGCCCTATGACACAATCTCCCTTCCTCAAACTGTCCCTCCCTGGGCACTCCTTCCAGCTAGTCTGATCTTATTTCATTTCACAGTGATTTTCTGTCAGTTTCAGCCAAAGATCTTCTGCTCTCAATTCTTCCTGGGAAAGCTTTTCTATTTAAAGGCAAACACTGGGCTACAATTTTACCTTTCAGTTTGGAGCTCATACGTATATTTGTCAGTGGTTATCCCAGACTGTAATTGGTTGCCTTTTAGGGCATCAAGAGAAGTTCTGTAGGAGATAGTCTGGATCATGAGGAATGAAGAAATTGGGAGAAAACTTCTCCTAATAAAAGTTTAAAAGGCTAAAGCTTTATTCAGCCTTTTTATTTATTTATTTATTTTTTTTTTTTTTGGGGGGGGGGGGAGAACATCCCGAGATGTTGGATATTCTTTACCAGAGGAAAAAATGCAAGCCCTTCTGATAGGGAAGTTAACCTTTTGTGATGATTTCTCATTGTGAACATCAGTTACTACATGGTCATAAACATAGTCATCTCTGTGGATTCCCATCCTTATGCCAGGGGCTTGGTAGCAGTGGTTAAGCAAGCAGTGGCAGACTCTGCCTTTGTGGGCCTTCAAGTCCTATGAGGAAGATGGACAAGGAGAAGGTGGCTTTATGACTGATGAGGGGCATGGAGGTATGGGGCCTACTCTGAGATAATGCCCAGATGCTGTTGCTAAGGCTGCTTGTAAACAGTGTGGGTGATGAAAGACTTGGTGGGTAGTAACCCCCTAGTTGCTGTGACTTAGAGGCTCATGGGTGCTAGATGGTAAGCCTGACCCAGCTTCTGAGCTGAAAGGCAGGTCCTGTCTATCTGGGTCTGTGCATGTTGTAGGCTGTCACCTGGCATGTTTAAGTGCCCAGTGAATATGTTCAATTTGGTGGTTTTTATGTTTGTTGATGGACTGTGAAAGAGAGGCTGTTTTATTCTTTCTAATATTTAAAATAGTTGGTCTTATTTCACATATGTTTGGTTTACTTAAATCTATGATAAGTTCATTATTACCATGAGAGTCAAACATTCTTTCAGTCATTATAGCTGATGAATTAATTTTCTTTAAGCTCCATAATGTCTGTCTTCTAAGAGATTGTAGTGTAAATGGTATTTAAAATGAATCTCTAATGGCATTTTGGTCATTTTGGTTGTTTTGGTTTTGCTTTGCATCTGAATGGGTTTAAGAGTGTGTGACAGCTGTATTGTACCCCACTGGATAAAATCTATAAAATTTTGTCTGTAACATTTTGTACTCTAAAGAGCATCCTGGGTTGTAGATCAGGGATGGGGTATCTGTAGACTCAAGGCCACATGTGGTCCTCCAAAGGCCCTAGATTACTACTAAGTCAATGAAGCAACATTGGCAGACCAAAATGGCTTAAAAATGCAAATGTAAATGCCCTGCACCCTTTAGGAAGCACTATTTCCAATTGCCTGGACAAACTGGTTTTTTTCTTCCTACCCTCCCCTCTTCTTTACCTATGGCAGCTGGTGGTCTAAAGTGATCCTTTTTTTAAAAAAAAAAAAAAATATTAGGTTGTTTCAAAAGTTTTGTCCGTTTTAATGTCATGTGTTTTTGTAGCTCCATATCTCAATAAATATTTATTCTACTGTGTCATGGTATATACTGATCGATGGAGAATTTTGTACTCTATACATTGATGCTATTCATTTTTTTCTACTTTTAAT
>CAUYPK010012422.1:0-28693 GCA_963574355.1 Loris lydekkerianus | reverse complement strand
GCTTGCGCCTGTGATCTGGTGGCCCGCGCCCCGTTTTATTTTTTTAGTCTAACATTATTAGCGGTTTTTTAAAAAAATCACAAAATAACCCCACACTCAAAAAAAAAAAAAAAAAAAAAAAAAAAAAAAAAAAATATATATATATATATATATATATATATATATATATAGGTGGGTGTGTGGCAGGTGCCTGTAGTCCCAGCTACTTGGGAGGCTGAGGCAAGATAATCACTTACACCCAAGAGTTTGAGGTTGCTGTGAGCTGTGACACCATAGTACTCTTCCGAGGGCAACAGAAGGAGACTCTGCCTCAAAAAAAAAAAAAAAAAAAAAATTCCTACTCTGCTGTTTATTAGCTATGTGAGTAGATTAGTTATGTGAGTAGATTAGTTACTTAAACCACCTCATTCTAATTAACTACAAATGAAATGACAATTTCTATTGTATCTAAAAATATAAATAAAAATCTTTAAGGTGTCTTCCAGCTCTAATGTTCTGAGAGCTGTTATAAGGACATGTACTATATTGAATGGAAATTGTTTAGCCAGTAGCTGGCACAAGTAAGCACTTGAAAGCAGTAATTATTATCACTAATATATAGTAATTATGCCATTTATTTAATGTTTAGTATATGCCAGGCATTTAACCAACATTTTCTTTTAAAATCCTAATAATAACTTGTATGTATATTTTACTGATGAGGAAACTGACAAATAGATTATGTAAGTAGCTCTCCCAAATTCACACAGGGGTAGGTGAGAGTGCTGGGATATGAACACAGAAGTCTGACTTCACAGTCCACATTCTAATCATATTGTAAAGTATTTTGTTTCTCTGTGTCTGCGTGCATGGGTATATATGTAATATAAAATCATATTAGACACACACATTCACAATGTTTAGAAACAATTTTAATTGTGTATTACTACAATTTTAATGGTGTATTTCTAAAAATAGGATACTATATTATATGAGGTTTGACAATTAAGTTCAAAAACTCATTCTAGAAAAACTGCTACACAACTCACGGCTGAACTTCATTATAGTCACCTTGAAGTGCTCCCTTTGGGAAGTTACGCACCAATGCCAGTGCCTATTCCCCTGTTCAAAGCAATTTTGGAACTCTTTTCGTGGAAGGACCATCAAGCTGTCATTGTACAATTAAGTTTGTAAACTTGCCACCATGCATGTATGTTGGCAGCACGGTACAAACAACTTGATAGTGCTTTATAACCTTGCTATATCAGTGTCCACAGCGGTGTTCGTGTCAACATGTGGTGGTGTCTTGCTCTGTGATGTTTGTTGTGTGTTTTGTGCTGCTTCAATGATAGTTCCGAGGGATATTTCAGAAAAAGAGCTCCACAATTGCCTTGCAGGGGGGCTAGGTGTCATCTAGTGCTATCAGTACCTAGCATCCTAAGGGGAGTACTTCAAAGGTGATCGTAGTGACCATCAGCCATGAGGTATGTGTAGCACTTTTTCTAGGACTAGTTCATGAACTTAATTTGCAGACCTGGTATATGTGGCATGTAGTCTGCTACATAAAACGCTACTGAAAGGGACTGGAAGTCAATATAGTGGCCTCTGTGCAGTGGGGTCATAGGTGGTTTTCCATCTTGATTCTGGATATTTCTGTGTTTTCCACCTTTTCGAATGAAAATGTATCAAATACTATTTTATAGACAGAAAAATTAAAGGCATATATATATGCCTTTAATTTTTCTGTCTATAAAATAGTATTTGATACATTTTATATTTATATATATATAATTTAATATTTATATATATATAATTTAAAAAAGTAATCCAACCAAGATGTGAGAATAGGTTTCTTACTGACAGGGTACCCTTCCTCCAACTCGAGCACTGGAGGACATTAGGTATTGTGAATACCTTTCCTTCTGAAAATGATTCAAAGTGCTGGGTAAAAATCAGAAAACAATAGAAATATAAAGACTCACATGTACCAGGACTGGGGTGGGAGTAGGGAAGGCTGGGGTTGGAACCGGCTCAGGCTGGGTAACTATTTCAGCTGGGACAGCTGCAGTTTCATCTTCACGGGGTTTCTGAAGGGCACAGCGACCAATGTCTGCATTTTTGAAGGATACAGGCTGTGCAAAGTCCATAGGGCTGAGAAAAGATAATTGAAATGTATTTTAACATTTTTCATGGTCTTGCTTCCTTACAATTAAGTCAGATTCCCTACCTGTTTTAAAGACCCTCAGGGGAATTTTCTAAATCTAATTTGAAGATCTTCCTCCTTTTTTCTTCTCCACCCCGTGGTCTTGGGTAGTGTAGATACACATACCAAACAAAACAGTAACAGCAAAAAAATTCGGAGGTTGACTTACACAGAGTTAATCACAAGGTTCCATATGCAGCCCTCAAAAGGAGGAACATTTCTGAGTGGGGGTGGCTGGAATTCAGGTGGAGCGCCCCCCACGAACAGCTTTTTAACTTCAATCGCCTGTTCTACCGTCAGGTTTTGTGTGTATCTTTTGTCCTCATCGACTTGAACAGTAAAGATGCTGAAAAACATTTAAAATAAATGAGTAAAAATCACACCATGTTCAATATAGTTGAAAAGCAAACATCCCATGAACTCAATACTACGCTGAAACTAGTCCATCAGCAACTACGGGTCCATGTGAGAGAAAAACATGATTAAGTTCAAGAAGGGACTAAGGGGAGGGGACTTGGGGACTCTCCAGGGCACGTCTCCTTGCTGAAGGACTCAGCCATAACTCAAACTTTGCCTTACAAAGGCAAACAATGTAACCTAACCGTATGTATCCTCCTATTAATCTGAAATAAAAAGAGAAAAAATCAAATTATTTTCTCCCACCTTTCCCTCTCATAGCTTTTAAGTGAACCAAAATGGAATGATTAGGACCCCACACTAAGCAAATGTTCTCATGTCTTAGGATTTTGTCCCCTGTCCAAAGCCTCCCTCATTCGCGCGCCCTGAAAGTTTACTAACATCAGGCAATGGTGTAGCTGCAACATTAGCTCCTGGTGGAGATGACATCAGTAACACGCAGCCCAACACGCCAGCCTGTAAGAACGGAGGCTTCTGTGCTGGGTAATAATGTCTAATGGTATCAGGATCAGCGGGTTTAGCACAGCATGGGGTCACATTTTGTTTGGCTCTTTATTTCTTGGTTTGTGCGGGCTATTATCTTCTTGCTAGGGGACAAACTGTACTCCTGAGAGCTTAGATTGCAGGAATCAACAGCAAACACTTACAGCACAGTTTTATAAAGAATGTAGCTGCTGGCTTTTGAATAGAAGAGGCAGGCATTAACACCATGTTAATTGTTCCCTGCAATGATTTTCCTTAGTGGCTGTTTCATTAATTTCCCTAATTTGCTTATGAGAGATAACTCACACACTGCTAATTGAGAACCTCACGCTACTTATTCACAGCAATCCTTAGATCCTGGGGCAAAGACTCAGAAGGAGACAAAGAGTTCTGATGATGAAAATGACTAAAGGCATTTTCTCTTTTGTTCTAGAAGCAGGTTTTGAGCTTCGGTCCCAACAGTCATCATGATGCTATTAGTCATAAGTATTAGTCAGCAGCCTGAACAAGGATTATGAATGAATTACTGAAAACTTACTTCATATCTGGGGAGAAAACTGAAGCATTTGGGTGAAAACTCAGCCCTAAAGTGCCATCTTACTTGATATAAAATGGAAAAGACAAACAAACAAACACACACATGTAGAACTATAAACAAAAAGCAGGCCCAAGATGCTCTGAATTGGCACTGAGAAACTGATCCACTTTGGGGCACTTCAAAAGTTAAGAGACCGGAAGGAAAGGTTGATTTCACTATGTCTCAAAATGTCACCATTCGGAGGTAGCAGGAGGGGCCAGGTCAGATTTAGTTTCAAAGGGAAGATGGAGGGAAATGACATACTGGGTTTTTGTGAGTGGGGTTTTTTTGTTTGTTGCTTGTTTGTTTTCCTTTTTTTAAACCAGCCTCTGGAAAAATGTGTTGGCAAAATCAGGAGGTTCAGCTTCCTTGCTAAGAGTGTTGGTGGTTTTAAGAGACCTTCAGAAAACCACTCCCTTCTGGTATGTGTGACTCACTGCAAAACCTCTCCCCTTTGGAGAGAGGAAAACACCTTTTCCCCCCTTTGGCTAAATAAATCTCTTATTAAGATGATGTAACAGTGTTTCTAAGGGTTTTAATGGGGCTTTTAAGGTACTATTAAAGATTATCCAAGGACAGTAAATCTCTGCTCTTGATTAGATTTTTAAAGAGCTGACGCCTCCTGTTGCTGATGTGGACTCTCTCTTCAGTCTGGTTCTGCCTTAAGGACACAGTCCCTGATAGTCCTCTCCTCCCTCATTACGAGATCACAGGGTAGTGATGCAGATACGGGTTTTCCGAAGGAACAGACTGGAATCAAGTACTGGTTTGGAAGCTTATTAGCTGTGTGACATTGGCCAAGTTATTTAATCATGCCCCGTTTCTTTCATTCATTCATTCTCCATTCATTATGAAGTGGAGATTAAAAACATCTACTCCAAGAGGAGGAAAACACTCATTAAGGGATTGCCCTGAAGCCATATTACATAATACGGGCATTGTTGGAAAACTATAGATGAATCCTATTTATATTTTACATTCCAGAAACATCACATCTAGATCATTTTGTGACGGAAAAAACTCGGCTTATACTCAAGTATTAACGGTATTTCTGTGTGATCAAGGAATTATCACCAAAAGAGGATATTAATAAAGGAGAAGTATCTCAGACATTGATGTTGGAAAGACATGGGAGATACGATATCAAGAATTTTGATTTGTTTCAGTGCCTGTGACTCAAGCGGCCACATACACCTGAGCTGGAGGGTTTGAATTCAGCTTGGAAACCCATTTCCTCTGGGTTTCTTTTTTAGGTAAGATCAGTCTTGAGAAGTCAATCCTCAGGGAGACAGTGGCACTCACTGTGGCTGCAGAGATTCTGACATCACTGAGAGATCCTTGAGTCCCCGGAACAGGAGCCGTGGGAACTGGGAGATTAGTGTTGGAAACAGAAAATCTGAAACTCAGGAACCCTCCCGCATCTTCCATCAGCTCGATTTACTTCACCTCTAGATCATTCATTTAGTTCTTTTACAGAGAAAATTATTACCAGCATGTCCATTATCATTCTGGTATGTTTCCTGGGTTTTTTTTTCTTAATGTGCAAGATACTATATTGAACATTGCATTTCTATTAATATATTAATATTATGATAGGTCAGCTGTACATATATGTATTGTTTTTTACAGTTTCAATGGTTGATTCTTAGATTTTCATAATTAAATATTTTATTAATTATATTCTGTTTCCTGTTTGTTTGGAATATTAGTCCCAGTTTTTTTGTTTGTTTGTTTGTTTTTTATGGTTTTCATGACCAATTGCACTGTGCTTTTGGAAGACGATATTAAGAGAAGTAAGTGCCCTGATATTGGTTATTTACATGGAAAATACAACCTAAAGATTTTTGTTTTATTGGACATACTTTGGATGGCAAGAAAGAAAATATTTGGGTTGCAGTGTTCACATTGCAATTTCATTCTGGAAGCTTCACATTACTGGGGAGATACTTAAGCTACTTCATGATCTGCAGACTCAGAGAAATTCAGCTCTGCTGGTTATCCTATTTGCCTAAGCAACTATTTCAGGTTCGTAGGGGTGGATGCTTCTGTCCAGGTGGAATTGCTGGCCACCGAGGTGGATGGAGTCCAGGAGAAGAATCAGAAGGCAAAGCAGATAGAGAAGGCAGGAGTCACTAGAAAACCAGGAAATCGGATACCAATGTGACTAAAAGATTTTTCCAGGGAATATGGTAGAAAAGGAGAAGGAATAAGGGAGAAGGGGTAAAGAGAGGCAGAGGGTGAGGCAGGAACATCATGAGAGGTGTGGCCCCCAATGTGGTAAAAGTGCAATGATTTTGGGAGGTGGTACGAAGTTATCCTCCTATCTAGGGTTTTAGGAAAGGAAATGATTAACAGGTAGACTCTGAACAGTCTTGGGAAAAGACAAATGTTTAAAAATTTTTAACAGCATATCATAATCAACCTGAAGGAATATAAATCTTTAAGTTCACAATAAAGGATAAGAATTAATAGGTGGATGTGCATAGATAGTGGTATATAAATAAAATATATCTTATTAAAAACCGGGCTTTGTTATTTATATTATAGTATGTGACTCTGGGCAAGTTAGTTAATATTTTCTCATCTGTGAAGAAAGAATATTAATACAGCTCTCACCTACATTTAGAGTGATTAAAAGACATAATCTTTGTTTAGTACTTGATAAATAATGCCATGGAACAGGGATATGGAGCATTAAAAACATTCCTGGGTGAAGTTCTTATGGTTGTTTGTGATCTTTTGTTAATCTGTTTAATGTAGATGGTGATTGTGTTTTGACCTTAGAGTGTTGAAAGAGCCATCATGGTAGCAAATGTGTTCTTGTTCTGGCACAGAGTTCGTTGTCTACACACTAATATACCCAATACATTACCCTGTAATTAACAGTGAATGGCAAAACTGTTTGTCTATATTGCTAATTAACTGAATGACCAGTCTTCAGTGATGTACTATACACCCATCTTAATCAAATCAAGGTTGGATTCATGATCAACAGCTGTGAAGTTGGCATAATAAAAATGCCCTTCTGGAAGAAACACCTGTCCAAAGGACACCTTAGCACAACACTGGGAAATTTTCATAATTCCTTCCCTACAAAATAACACATTTGGGGTGGTTTCGGTTGACTATAGTTCTCAAATCTGCATTTTCCTATTGAAATTCTTTAAAGTTTAGATGTTTTTAAAAGGCTTTTTCAAAATGAAAAGGATTAAAGTTTGGCAAAGGGCCTAAAATTCAGTCTAAAGGACAAGGAAAATCAGTATTCTACAGCATTCCCTAAGATTCAAATGAGAAAATTCAGTCTGCATTTCTCCTCAGACAGCTCAACTATAATATCTGGCTATGAGATTAGTAAAAGTTCTTCGTTTGTCCAAATATTGATCCTTCATTTGTCTTAATCATAATTTCTAGGCATCTCAGTGAGAAGACACTCGGCGTGAGTGCTTGGTATCAATTCAGACCACAACCTCCCGCTCTGGAAGATAATAAAGCAATGATCTGAGGAAAGTTTTATTGTTTACTTAGACGTAGAGGGTAAGAAATTTTTATTACTTATCTGTTATCCACTTGAGGATAATTAGAAAATATAAATCTTTAAAGAACTGCGTCTTCCTACTCACCCACACTCATTGCATTAACACGTGTCCTCTGCGTGTTGAGGTTTTATCAGATTTGATTTCTAGTTCTTTTCTGCATCTGCAATCTAATAAATGGATTTCTGGCTGGGAGGTCTGAGGCCCCTGAAGTCCCTGGGCTTTTGTTTTCTTATTTTTCTAATTGTCCCACTTAACTAATTACCTCTCTGAGTTGCCATACAATATTTGAATGAAAAATACAGATGACTCTCCCAATAAAGCAAGTATCAAATATTGCTGCATTCTAAAGAAATGAGAAATCAGTCTGTGCACTTGCTGTTAAGGCCAATTCTCTGGTTCAGGGCTGAGAACAAGTGCTCCTGGGGATTTGAGGAGAGGTGACCTCCATGAGCTGATCACAGGGCAGTGGTATCTCCCTTCTCTCCCTTGATTCTGATCTCCCCAGAAGCCACTCTGCAAGGACCCTGCCTACCTTGGGAAAGGGGGACAGGGACAAGGTGGGTGTGCAATTACCAGGCCCAGTCGGTCCCGCAGCTGTAGCCATGCTCCATACCTGTGACAGGTTTCTAAGCAGCTGCCATCACTGCTTTGGAACCTGAATGAAATGGCAGCTGCCAAAGGCTGCTGGCTCCAGCTGAGCTGTTCTGCGTGTTACCTGGTGTGTGTACCTTATCTGAGAAGAGAGTATCTGAGAGGGGTGGAGGGAAGGATTTCTCTTATCTTATAGCTTCAGAGGATGCATTTGTTTTTTCCAAACATAGAGAGAACTAGATAGAATGAAAATGTTAAGAGTGGAACTCCTCAGGGCCCAGGTAGATGAGGTTCCTGAAATATGAAATGTAAGGAAGAGGAAATTAAGGTACTTTACTGTTTTGCAATGCACAGTACATCCACACACACTGAGCAGAGACTGATGCTAACAATGGAAGTAACAGCAGTAAGTGCTCCGGTGCTATAGTTACCCTCTGGATCTCTCCACGTGGACGGAATGTTCTCTCCCATCATGAAACAGACTTGGCTCTGGTTTGATGACAATTTTCCTCATGGTTCGTGTCCCGGTGGAGAGATGCACCTCCAGACGGCCCTTGTTGAGGAATACTGCATAGTAGGCCTGCAACAGCAAATGGGTGTTGAAGATTAAATAGGAGTCTCAGTTACAACTGAGCCTTAGAGATTCCCTAACACAACCTCAGATTTGTCTACTCTGGGATCTTTGCTCAGAAGTTAAGACAGAACTCAAATTAATGAAGAAAAAAGACCCAAAAATCCCATGTATCACTGGGCAAGAGACATGAACAGAACCTTCTCTAAAGAAGACAGACAAATGGCTATCAAACATATGAAAAAACGTTCATTGTCCCTAATTATCACAGAATTGCAAATCAAAACTCCCCTGAAATATCACCTAACCCCAGTGAGAATGGCCCACATCACAAAGTCTCAAAGTTGCAGATGCTAGTGTGGATGTGGAGAGAAGGGAACACTTTTACACTGCTGATGGGACTGAAAACTAATACAACCTTCTTGGAAGGAAGTGTGGAGAATCCTCAAAGAACTCAAACCAGACCTCCCATTTGATCCTGCAATCCCATTACTAAGCATCTACCCAAAAGAAAAAAAATCCTTTTATCATAAGGACATTTGCACTAGACTGTTTATCGCTGCTCAATTTACAATTGCCAAAATGTGGAAACAGCCTAAATGCCCCCCAACCCAGGAATGTATTAACAAGTTGTGGTATATGTACACCATGGAATACTATTCAGCCACTAAAAGGATGGAGACTTTAGGGCAGTGCTGGTGGCTCAAGGAGTAGGGTGCTGGCCCCATAGGCCGAGGGTGGCCCCAAAGGCCGATAGGTAAAAACCAAAAACTGCCAAAAAAAAAAAAAAAAAAAAAAAGATGGAGACTTTACATTTTTTGTATTGACCTGGATGGAGATGGAACACATTCTTCTTATTAAAGCATCGCAAGAATCCATTGTACTCTATTCTAATAGGAGGGCAGCTTATGAGCTAATACAAAGCAGGGGATAGGGGAATGAGCAAGTGGGTGGGTGGGGGACAGAGGGCAATGGAGGATCATGGTGTATAGCACACTTCTTGGAGGCAGGACACAATTGTAAGAGGGACTTTATCTAACAAATGCAATTAGTCTTTGTACCCTCAATGAATCCCCCCTAAAAAAAACATTATAAAAACAAAACAAAATAAAACACCCCTGTTTACCTAGGTAAAAAATATTTTATTAAACAGAGTTTTTAAAGCAGTTGGAAAAATCTTCTTGATAATTTACCATTTTTGCTTGTTAGACAATGTGGAAAGTGGATTTAGCAGTTCTCTGCACAGCAGATTTGCGATGCTGACAGTAACAGCCGTGCTTACACTGGTCCTCTAACTTATAAAAAGCATCAGGAAACAAAGGGTGTCAACAAAATCCCTCTCCTGTGTATTCGCCAGTGGACAGCCAACTTGTGCAAATCAGGTCTGACTCTCAAACTCGTGGCATTTTGACTGTTTAGACTTCAATTTATTCTCTGAGCTGGTGGTATAGATTGCTAGCACAAACATGTAACTTGTCTCCCACACTTAGAAAGAAGAAAGACAATTTTTCATCCACAAATATGCCTGCTCTCTTCTCGCTGTGGTTACCATAGCAACCAGTATGGTTTCGATATCTGATTATGAACCCCGGGGAGCTTGAATGCAGTCGTTGTATCCCAAGTAGATGCCGCCTGCCCTTCCTTTCTTGTTGAGTAGTAGGGCACTGTGACGCAGGGATCGCTCAGTCCTCCATGACTCATCTGTGGTGGTGGAGACCATTTCAACCAAACATCATTATGTTTCTGATAATTTCCCAAATCACGTGGGTGGCTACACATCCTCTGCAAAACATTCTGAGGATCTGGACCAGCACTCACCATCTGTCAAAGGGGTAACTGCGAACTACTCAGTGAAAAATTTCTTACCTGACTGTTTGAGATCTCAAACTCATTTACCAGAACATAATTACAATGAACCCCAAGGGTATCAGAACTGTTAATCTGAAATATGAAATGCAGGCAGTCCCTGGGTTACAAATGAGATAGGTTCTGTAGGTTTGTTCTTAAGTTGAATTTGTATGTAAGTTGGAACAGGTGCATCTACCCATTACCTGTAATAGCCTCTGTTGGTAAGTGTAGGTTAGTTGTACCTAAGTCGGGTGTTTGTAATTTGGGACTGCCCATATGTCAATTTAACCAGCATTTTCTCTACAACTGACAGAAGCTGTAAAAACATTGTTTCCTCTTTGAGATAGGATTTACTATGAGAATTTAAAAACGAGATGCTCATTGCCATTAAAATGTTGATACATCAAAATGGCAGCTTACTTTGTACTATAGTACTTAAAATTTTCTCATTTTAATTGTTTTACCTGGAAAATGTTTTATTTTAAAAACTATCCTGAAAGCTAGTATTTCACATCTGTTTTTATAGTCCTGAGGAAGAGAAATTTGGAGCCAGTCAGTGTTGCTTAATTTTTGGCAATGGCCAAGGATTCAAACATCCTTTAGCATAGAATATAAATGTCTTAACACAATAACTAAGAAAATGAGGTGAAGGCTATATTAACCAGTTCGATGGAAGTATTTCAAATTGTACATTAAACCAGCACATTGTACCCCATAATTGCATAATGTACACAGCTATGATTTAATAAAAAAAATACTTAGGGTTATACATGCTAAACTTTGTTTAATTGTAATTCAGCATAATCAAACACTTTATTAAAACAACAACAACAAAACATGTCAGAATGTTTGACCTGGTCCTCTTAGCTCCCCATTTGTAATAGTGAGAAAATAATTTTATTTTTCAGGATTCAAGGACAAAGAATTTAAGAAGGATTTGTATTTAATATTCTATTCTGTATTTATTCAGTGCTTATTATATGCAGAAAGAAATAAACACATTTCTCCTTTTCTCATTCAAAAAATATTTTTGTTACAACTAGTTGATACATTCCTCACACTATAAGTGACCTTCATATATGTAAATGGGGAGGCTATGTCACCACTAGAATAAAATAAATATCTATAAATCTATCACCTGATTTCAGAAAGAATACTATTGCATCTTCCATGAGTTACTTTATCATCTGTCTTCCTGTTATTCCATCTCAGAGGCAACCACTAACATAAATTTTATATTTATTATTCCCTTCGTTTTTAAAAGTTATTTTTGAAACCTCACATATATGTTGTTTGTGTTCCTTGTTTTAAACGTCTGTAAAAATGGTATCATATAGTATATAGGGCATTTTTCATTTCTATTTGTTTTCTTTTCACCAATGTTGTTATGGTTAGTTCTAATTTATTTCTTCTTACTATTGTTTATCTCATGTGAAAATGACACAGTGTGCTTATCTGTTCTCTAGCTGGTAAACAGTTGAGCTGTTTCTAGTTATTCTACTATTATAAAGAATATTGCTGTAAATATTCTTGTAATGTCTCAGGATGCGCATGTTTGAGAGTTATGCATCAGAATGGAATTGCTGGCTTTTAAGGTATGCACACATTCAGCTTTATAAGAAAATGCCAAATATTTTTCCAAAGTAGCTATAGAAATTTATTCTTTTTATCAGCAATGATTATAAGAGTTACTTTTGATTCATGTCTGTCCAATACTTGGTATGATCATGTTTCTTAAAGTTTCATGATTCTATTGGGTATAAAATCTAGTGTTATATAAAACTGTATTTCTCCCATTACACATGAGAATGAACATTTTAAAAATATATATTTTAGTCAATCATGTTTCCTCTTCTGTGAAATATCTGTTAAAGTCTTTTGTCCATTGTTATCTATATTTCTTGTATTTTTCATATAGCTGTACGAGAGTTCACTTTATATCCTTGTTACTAATTTTTTGTTGGTTTTATGTACTGTAAGTTTCCAAGCTAAGGCTTGTTTTTGTGTTGTTAGATGAGTAAGGAGTTTTAATTTTAATGCGGTTCTGCTTGTAACCTTGTTTTGTTCAATAAATCCTTCCTGCTCCCAAGGTAGAAAATTATCCCTGTACATTTTCTTTTAAAAAATATTAATTTTTTTCCCTTCTATGTTTAAGATTTTAATTAATTGAAATTAATTTTTGGTTTTATGTGAAGCAGAAAGTCAGTTTCATCTTTTTCATATGGATAACCACTTACCCTGGAATCATTCTCTGAAGAACCCACTGGTTTTGTTTTGATTTTTTTGTTATTGTTTGTTTGTTTTAATTGATCTGCAATGGCACCTATTGCCCAGTGCTGTTTCATCTGTACTTGAGTATATTCAGTGTTTTCTATTCTGTTCTACTCGCACAGGGTTGTCCATGTATTAATATCATACCTCCACAATACAACACTCTGCTTTCTACCTGCTGGTATCAGGTGAGACAGCCCCAATCCCTTCTTCTTCTATTTCAGAAGGTTCTTGGGTTTTTCATCTTGGATATAAATTTTATAATAATCTTATCAAGATTCACAAAAAGATCAGGTGATATTTCTTTTGCAGTTAAATTTATATATTACTATTTTGGGGAAACTGACATTTTTAATATTAAGTTTTTCCACTTAAATGTTGAATATGCCAATTTATTGAGGAATATCAGTGTCTTTTAGTACAATTTTATAATTTTCTGTCTGTGGGTTTTATGTCTGTTGTTACATTTATTCTTAAATTATAAATTTGTTCTTATACTATGCTTGTTCTTGTACTATGTTCTTACTGCACTGGCTAAGATCACTGCAGCTAGAATAGTCATCCTTTTCTTGAATTTGATTTTATACTCAATATTTACAATGCTTTTCTATCAAGAATAATTGTTACACACTCTGGGAGGGCAAAGCAGGTGGATTACTGATCTCAAAAGGTTGAGACCAGCCTGAGCAAGAGCAAGACCTTGTCTCTAAAAAATAGCTGGGCATTGTGGCAGACACTTGGGATGCAAAGGCAGATGATCAGTCCAAGAGTTTGATGTTGCTGTGAGCTATGATGCTACAGTACTCTACCAAGGGCCACAAAGTGAGACTGTCTAAAAAAACTAACAATAATTGTTACAGTTTTTTTACAGATAGCTAAGGAAGTTATTTTTTCTTAGTTTACTAAGTATTTTTTAAAAACTATGAATAGGTGTTAAATTTTATCAAATGTTTTTACTATGTCTATTGAGATGATTATATGATATTTAGATTTCCTAATATTAAACCACTCCTATAGCCTGAGATAACTGCAGTTACTCATGGTTGTTAATCTTTGGATTCTATTTGCTAATATTTTGTGTAGGATTTCTATTTTTAGGAAAAGGAATAAGATTTAGTATAAATATTATTGATCACTAAATGTTACATGCCAAAACAATTTTAAAAAGAACACATATAAACATAGATATTACAACCTGGTTTACAAGGGTGCAGACGTACTTAAAGGTGTATTTGTAAGGGATTCTATTCTTGTGGTCATCCAAGACTAATTCTTATGAACCCTTTCACTGAGGAAAACTAGACTGAATGTGAAATTATATCCTTAAAAATAAGAATGAAGAAATTGAAGGAATATGAAGGCACTAAACAGTTAGGATGCCTAAATCAGTTAAGATGCCTGGGGAGTTGTGGGACTGGTTTTAAGAAAATCAAATGGACACTTTGAGTTTATGCCCTTTCAAAATTAGGCTTTGCTTATATGTCCTTGAGTGTCATTGGGCTATTGTGTTGGTTCTGCTCTGTTTCCTTCTCCCACCTCACATCTATATGCCCTTCTCTGTTCAGGAAGTGTGGGACAGGTTCTAACAGATTGCACCACCTGGGCTAGTGCAACTGGGAAACTGATCTTTGAAGTAATTTAAATTTAAGGAATCCTAGCTGAATATCTACAGATAATGGTAAGGAATTAGAGACAATAATATTAATCTAATGTGAACATATTTTAAGTTTTCCTTTTAATAGATGCATATGTTCAATCCATACGAAATACAGATGCAAATACAAGTGAGACTGTGAACCCGGAATTGACCAATGGGAAAATCCTAGAGAGGAAAAATTTTTAAGAAGATACTGTGAGAAAAATAGGAGGCCAGCATGTGTAAATAAAATGGTAGTCAAGATGAGACTAGAAAGAATTGATGAAAACCTAAAAAAATATAAAAGCAATTTAATTGTTTTATATAAGCTTTAGGGAAAATACTTCATCAACTTGGAGTAAGGGGGTACCTGTCCAGTCTGCCTTCGTTTTCTCCTGGGTGGTGCTGGTGTCCCTCCACTTCCCAAGAGAATGATCCCAGACTCATTCTTGGTGCTGAAGGACAGGTTGATTTCCGTTCCTACATCAAGTGGCACAGGGAAGAGTTCTACGAAACCAGGCTTGGGGAAGCTCACTGTGTACACATTCTGCAGGTACAAGGAGAGAAGAGAAGGAATCATCAGAAATTAAAGTTTAATTTCTCCATCTCACTTACCCTCTCAAAGCACTCAAGAGTGATTATGAAATACAATGTAGTTTCAGAAAGCATGAAACCACCATGGTTACATGCAGAACCCAAGAGCAGAAGAGATACCATTTCCAGTAATAACATCAAATCTTCCGAGCATTTTGAGTTAAAATAAAAATTAAGGGTTCTGCTTTTATTCTAGAGCTCTTCATTTACAATATAGAAAATTATCACTTTCTTTTGGCTTAAGCAAAGATTTAAACCAAACTGACACACAGGTAGGTATGTGTCTATCAATCTCCCTACGCCTCCCTTGAAAACACTGTAATTAATCCCTTGAATACACTCTGTCAATGAATTATGTTTTACAGAGGAGTCCGACTGTGGTCTACGTCTTCATTTTTCCCCAGTGACGAGCTCAAGGTAAAACTGTTCATCGCTATCAAAATTATAAATATACTCAACAATATGTTAAAACATCAAATAAAACCCAAACCTTAAAAATAAATAAACCACATATTTCATAGTCTAATTTTTTCTAAAATTTAAATAACATCATTGTCCTTGCTAGATTATAAACAGCTACATTTTAAACAGCAAAAAATTGTGAAATAGAATCAGCCTCCACTATAGTCTCAAAGCTATACAGATGTACATAGATGTTTATAGCCTTCATTCATCCATTGTTATATCTTTCATGACATTACCTTCTTCCTCCCTCTATGTAAACTGAATCTTGATAGATATGCTCATTTCTAATGTCTTTTTTTTGCTTCTGTTTGTGGAGGCTTTCTCTGCCCATAAACATAGATCATTAGTACTTTTAATGGCTGGAGGACTTTCTACTGTATGAATGTGCTAGCGTTTATTTAAGTAAGGCCATATAGCTGGGCATTTAAAATGTATGCTCTATTTTCTTTTCCAATTTTCAAATCATGGAATTTTAGATAGTTTTGATAAAAGCACTGTGTAGACTTTTTAATATTTATCCACATCAAATTTCTGCCTCATATTTTAGTTGCAAAACAATTCCTGGTTACTGAAAAGTGCCTTTACAGAATCATCATTTCCATGCATAGATGCTATTCATTTTCTGGATACTTTTCTATCCACATGTATATGTCTTTTGAATGTGGATGAGAGTTGGGCTTTGAAAATGAAAACTCTCAATAAAACTTTAAGAAGCCAGTACAGATCCTTTAGAGTTTCATTCTTTAACTGTTTCCTTTTTCCTTCTTCTCAGGCTTCATAGGGTGGGTGTCTATAACCAGTTCCAACTTGGAGCCTGTAGCTATGAACAATGAAGACTCAGAAAGTTCTCTTGCACTCTTTAAGCCTCCATCACTTGGGTGGCAGATTCACTTTTTCTTTCTTTCAATTCCTCCTTCCATCCCCTGAATTCTACTAGAATGCTTTAAGATAATTTTAATTGGAGAAACCTGCCAAAATGAGTAATTGCACCATAGCAGGGTAATTAAAAAATTGGAAGTATGATAGATTTAATATTTTCTTTTGAACAATAAGCTCATCACTATTGAGTTCCCATAAAATCCTTACTAATATTTGCTGTTTACCACTGGCTCTTGTGTATAGATATTTTAAGATTGCACAGCCCAGACTTGAGTCTATCTCACATATGGGTCTTATGATTGAAGGGTCAGTGCAAAATAGTCAGGTAGAATCAGGGTGCCACTGGCTGCTTTAGTGAGAAAGAAGAGATACTGGGAATATCAGCCAGCAAGGGACTTGGCAGTCATATGAGACATGAGTCTTTGCAGAATTGGATGCTACAGGTCTAAATCCATGTTACTCCAAAGGCAAAGGGGCTTGAATACATGAGTGATTATGGTATAAATTACTACTTGGTGTTTATGTAAACTCCAACAAATTCCAGGAAAAAAGATAAGGTTTCTGATAAAGCTATATACAATAAATAATGATAAAAGAAATTTAAAGTAGGTGACAAGAATGAGGAAAAGGGAAGGGAAGAGAGAAAGAGAAGAGATTAATATTAAAGATACATGTCTTGAAGGGCTTTACATGTGAATAGTTGAATCACAATTTTGAGTCTTTATAATATCATTTCCATCATGGTAATTTATAGAGTGCTTCCATCTTGTTTTATCATTTATGCACAGCTAAGACGAAGGTCAGTACAAATTTAAAATATATTAACAAAAGCTTGATGCCTGTAAGGACACCCACACTATGCAAGTGAAATCTGATAAGAATGTGTTTAGGGAACCATTGAAAACACACCAACCTCCAGTGAGCATCCTTTGGTAACACCAACATAATCAGGGCTGCTGAGTATATTGTATGGAGTTCTTGAAATTTCAATATCTTTGAGACAGCCGGAATATTTCTTCAAGTTTACTTCTGGCCTATTGAATAATCAAACGGAGAACAAAAGCAGTATCATTAGGGTAATGGCACTGTACTCTCTGCCTACTGGGAGGAAGCCGTATGGAGCAGACACACAAGCAGGTACGTCACAGACATCAAACTGTGCACACATGCACCCGGCGAACTCTGCCTCCATTGTCTGCTGGTTGGCCTAAGTGCATGTTACCACCAGCCTGCAGCAGGAGTCTGTATGTAGTTCTTCTTTTAAACAATAATCTCACCCGCAGCATTAAACACAAGGTACAGGAATTAACTAACTTCTTGCTGATGCTTCATATGCATACTAAAAGTGAGAGTTTTTTTTTTTTTTTTTTTTTTTCTGGTGAACAGCAGGTGATTATGTAGGCAGCATGATCAAACTACATACAAAAGTTTGTTTAAAATCTTACTCAAGATTTAGAAAAAAAAATCTGGAAATGCTAATTTTGAGGAGAAAGTATATCTTTCATGGATACTTTTTTGGGAGGAGTTCAAGAACAACATAATACATCTTTAAAGCTTTTAAGTACAAACAAAACCCAAGAAATATCCTTTTGGATTTCATAGTATAAAAATAAATATTTTAAATTAGCTTTACAGATTGACCCCCAAGTCCATATTCTACAAAGCCACCAAATGCAAAGAATATAACTTTCCATTTTCCAGTAAGGTTGAAAAATGGTTTGTATACCCCAACTACTTGCTTTGCTCACTACTTCTTCGAACAGGGCAAATATGCCTGCAGCTTAGAAAGTCAAGGCTTTGCCCTTGAGTTGCTTTGCTTTACATTATGCAAATGATCTGACTTCTCAGAGATTCAGCACCCTTCCCTGTGAAAAATGTAAGATAGTAACAATATCTACATTATCAAGTTGTGATGTTGGATATCTTAACGAATAGCAGAGCACACAGTAAGTGCTCAATAAACATCAGCTAGCAGGATATCGATGATGATTATGATACTTCTTCAGCTATAATAGTATGGTCCTATAGAACTTCCTTTGATGATAGGTGAGTTCTGTTTTGCACTGTTCAAATCAGTAGTTGCCAGACACAACGTTGTTTGTCCCAAAGAGAAACTGAATAGTAATTGTTATTTAATGCTCTTTAATTTACATTTGAATAGCCACTGTGGCTAGTGCTTACTATTTTGAACAGTAAAAGTACCCAGGAATGAAAAGGCAATTCTTCTTTGTGTGGTGTTAATAAGCATCTGTAAAAACTGTCCAATCAATACCAAAATATTGTACTTGATAGGGTAATGATTAATTCTCTCCTCATTATCTCATGATGCCAAGTTTCTCTTTTTTTATCTTAATGAAAAACACATGGCATGAGGAAAAACAGGTGGGAGAGCAAATTAGAGCCTGGCAGTGTGTATCAGGTGATTTATTTCATGTCAGGCATTTGTTCTAGTTCGGTTTTTTTCCTTCTCTTTCTCTGCCTTTATGGAGCTTCTTTATTTTTATTGATAAGTTTTCCTTGTTCCAAAGGTTTTCCTTCTGTTTAATCTTTTGGTTATTATGAAGAACATGGATCTTGCTTATAATTTTTTTGTCTAAAGCCAAGAAAATTGTCTATTTCAATCCCAGTGTTCACCTGCTTCCATATTTTCCTTTAAGGGAAGAGAGAATTATCATAATTTTTTTTCAGAGGTCTTGTTAATAAAGTAAATTCCTCCTGCAAATTGTATAGGTCATTGTTTCATGGAAATGCAAAGATCCATTTCAAAAGAGGATGACTTAGCAAGCTCAGCATTATGAAAATCACAGAGGCTAAACAGTCACATACAGTGATCATGCTCCTCATGGGAACCAAGGTCTCTGTTTCTTGAGGGTCACCACTCAAAAGCGAAATTATTAAGCGACATAGTGCCATCTCAGAGTTTCATTAACATATATTTCCATGAGAGCCAATCTTTGCTTTTTAGCTATCCCAGCAAACATAGCATGACTTGTCCCCTAACTGCATCATGATAAAACAATGTGGTTTATTCCCCCTTTTCATATTCTAATTTCTTGTATTGAAATCTAGCCTTCACTTTAAAATCTTCTTGGATCCATTCAGCTTCATTTTCTCCTTTTCAGAAGTTTGGCATAGTTAGGCTCTGAGATGCCAAAACACCAGGCTTTAGTTTTAGCCAGAGTGTGCAGCCCTTCATGTCTCTGGGATTTGATCAGGCATTTACCGAGGCCTGCCATGCACAGCTTTCATGCTAATAACTGTCTGCAAGGAAGAACTAAGTGCTCCTGAGAAGCCAGGGAAACGAGCAAACTTCTTCATCCTCAATGCACACACTTGTTTTAAGTATGGTATTTCCAGAGATTCCTTTCATCTGCCTCAGAGCTAATTTTAAATAAACACGGCAATAAATAAGCAGCATTGGTGAGAGGTGCAAAGGCTGTGTCCATGTTTGCGTATTTGCAGGCCTGCAGAAAGCAACAAGGCACGGTGAGCATTCGAGAGCACGGGGTGATCATTCAGCAGACAGCATGGTACTAGGGATGCCAGAGGGGGTTCAACCCAACAGACTGGACTATGACCCAAAACTTGACCAGCTGCCCTTTGCATGTGTGCTCCTGGTCACCAGGGGTGCTGCGTGCAGCTGGTGGAACAATGAGCAGAGCAAATCTATGGTCACTGCTGGTGAGACAACTCAGACTGCAGCTCAGCTGAGCGTGGGCAAGCGGCAGCATCTTCGAAGCGAGAGCGGCCTGATGACTCTCAGAGTGCATGGCTCGCTTGCGACACGTACTATGAACAAAGCCACAGAGGTGGCCCTCTGCTTCTGCATGGCTGCCTTCCCTAGGAAGCCACATTACCCACCCCATGCACTTGAGGAAGGCATGCATAAATTTAAACTTTACCTTGCTTTCATACTAGGTCAAAGGAAAGAAAAAACAAAAACAATTTACTTAGAATTATATTTCATTTTGTAAAACAATGAACTTGAATCATAAATCTTGAAAAAAGTCATTGCACAGGGATCGATAATACAAAGGAAGGCAAGGCAAAATAATGACAGAACAGAAAATGAATGAACAGAAAACAGACACATGTCCTTGATTGCAGTGAAATTAGAATCCAAATATGACCACTGCTTACACTATTCGCTTGGAAAATTTTTTATTTTGAAATATAACATAAAGTATCTATTTTTGTCAATTTAATGAAAGGGAAAATAAACATGTCACCACTCTCTAGTATTCAGGAGTAGCTCACAAATACTGTCTTTCAAAGAGCTTGAGCTTAACAATACATGTCAGAGTAATGTAGGTTTCCCACAACTTTTGTACTTTATCATACTGAGGTCCTGTTTATGGGCAAAATAACAGGTAAGTATGAAAGTTTGATTCCATTATCAAGTGCAAATAGACACCTAAAGAGTATTTTGAAGTAATGAAAATATCACTACAGAAATATTATACTGTAATTATGAAATGCTATAGCATGAAAACAAAAACATCTTAGCCATAAAGATTAATTTCTCCCAACAGAGATATAAAACTTCTCAATAAACAGGGACACTTTGTAGATATTATAATTCCTAAAACTCACGTTATGATAATTCAAATTGTCACTTGAATAAATGAAGCTAGGTTTGGATAGCCTTATTTTGGCTACATTTAGTTCATGTGATAGAATATAGTTAATGATCTTGCGAAGTAAAATTTTAGATTTGAACAACTGCTGGGTCCCAGGATTTAGTATGCTATCTGTCACACAGTGGATGCTCAACAAACACTTGTCAAATGACTGATAAATGGAGTTCCAATTATAACTATGTCACTATTGAAATTAATTTGATTTGTAAGGATTTTTCTGACTCGGCATTTAGAGCTATATTCCCAACACAAATGTATTACAATGTAGATAAATTCAGAGCCAGTTTATTAGCACCAGGAATCTTGTCAACTACACCCTTGAAAGCTTGGTAATTAAGCAGTTGCTTATTCTATGAGTTTAGATTTAGGAAAAAGGAAATTTCAGCCTGCATGCTGACTGTCATAATATGACACTGAAGTTCCACTAGTCATTTGGGAAATGTGGAAATAATTAAGCACCATCCTTTTCAGAATACTGAAATTTTTCCAAATGTAGTTGGTCCTTTTGGAGTAGACAGGACTCATATAACCATTAAGCTACCAACATCATTTACTACTAAGTATTTAAAAACTACCAAACTGATTAAACAAAACAAAACAAAAAAATAAAAAACAAAGTAGTCTGTATTTGTAGCAAACTCTTATGGTTTCATCAAATAGACTAATCCTATTGTAATCAAATTCAATTAATGTTTATTGAACACCAAGTACCCTACAGGCTTTATTTCTTATGTTTTATAAAAATCAGTGAATTAATTAAATACCATGTGAAATATTTAATATTTAGTTACTTTTATATTTCTTGAACTAACTAAATTATGAGGTAAATATGTCTCCCCATCCTACTAGCTAAAAAACATATATGAAAAAATGTTGGCATGGGTGTGAGAAAAAGTAATCTGGTTGTAGCGTTAGGCATGTCGGAAAGCTCTAATACAGCATATAGGAAAGTGCTAATACACTATTAGGATCCTAACGCTTAGCAATAAAATAAGTTATACTCATAGTATCCCAGAACACTGACTAATTTTCAGAGCACTAAGCAATGTCACAGGGCCATTATCTCCAGTGAATGTGCAAGGAACAGCAATTATAAGATCCACATTCACTCTAGCTTCCGCTGTTAATTACCTTCATAATTCTTTACAGCAGGTGCATATAAAGGAAACAGTGATTCAAATACATCTCTTCAACAAAGATGTCAAATCTATCCTTTGGTTTCCAAGTCCGGTGGTTTTTTTTTTTTTTTTTAACCACACAACGTGATTTTTTTTGGATTGGGCCTTTCTGCAACTAAAGGTTCTATGACATTCATATTATAATTAAACTTCAGAACTCTAGTGAGCATAGTGGCTATTTAATTAAAACATAATCCTCAGCTTTAAATCTACTCTAAATTACCTCAAGTTTCTCAGCGTTGGCAGGCCACCGAAATATATTTTGTCATCTGCTTTCAGGTCAAGACCAAAGTTGTTTCCGGGTGATGAAGTTGCTATGTTGTCCTCCTGATTGGTATCTATATCTACGATTGATATGTTGGCTGTAAAGGAGAAAGAAATTTTAACATTTTATTTGAGCAATATCAGTCACCATCTACTGTGTATCATTATAACTGTTACCTAAAAATATAGTATAATTCTAAAATTAACATTGATTTTCTTAAGCACTTGTACTGTATTTGGCCATTTAATAGTTGCAGAAATTATAGTAACACAATAAAATATGTTATCAAACTATCCTCAAAAAAGCATAAAAACAATAGCTTGAACATCAATGAAGGCAAATCAATGATGATTAAAGAGAGATATTTAGATGGACATCAAAGACCCATTTGTTATAGTTTTCTGTAATATAGATAATAGAAAATATAATAAGACAAATAGTAAAATGCTAACATAGATATTGAGTGGGGAATCAGGTCATTCGTTGGAAACAGGCTGAATCTGCAGCTCTTTCTGTGTGTTTTACTCGTCACAGGGCTACTATGGTGTAGGCTCATCTGCATCGTATGGTTGTACGTGGACGTGGGACATGAGGATGTTTGGTTCTGCAAGATGGTGGGACCTACATCCACTGTAAATTACATATTAGACTGACATGAGGAGGGTTGTGAGAGAGCCACAGTCCTTATGTCTTATTGCTTTGCTTTTGGGTCTTTCAAGGTTTTTCTAATATGATGAAGATAATTCAGAAATAGAAAGGGAAAAAATGAACCAAGGGGCACTTCTCTGTTTAAACTGCATTGTTTAGAAAGCAGATGGAAACCCCTTATCTCATCTGTTGCCCTCCCACCTCCATGCCTTCTTCAGGGTTGAGCTAGGACTTTTCTGATTTACACGCTTTCTTACCATAACATTTGCTTAGACCCTGCCTTTAAGTATTTCGTAAGCTTCACTGACACATATTGAGACATTAATTCATTATCATGGTAGATTTGGACTCTAAATCTTTGCCTGATGTAAGATCTGCATTAGTGAGAATTTGAAAATAAATGTTTGAACCAACTTTAGAGGGATTTCTGTTTATTCACTGGAATGCTTCTTTCCTGGATGTTCCAGGTTAAAATAAATGTGCCAAACACTGGGTAGAACAAAGCTAAACACATATCTTAATTTAGTGGCTGCCCGGATCTTTTAACTAATACACAATGCTCCAAGAGAAGGTCATAACTCTCTCGTGTCAACGAGTACTGTGGCAATCCATTTTCAGGGAGCCTTATTTCAGAAATATTTCAACCTGCTGCAAATGGAAAAGACTTTCTTTTCCTTTAAGGCTTAAGACAAGGATGTCATGCTATATGGGTGCAACTCAGCCTCTGTTAATAAAAACCAATGTAGATATAGACATTTTACCCTTTGAAGTAGCTGTGTTTCAACCTGTTGCCATTGATATTTTGGAAATGGCTTGGCTTTAGACATTTCCAAGGTGTCCTTGAATTATCTAACCATGGACATTTGCAGACGTCTCCCTTCTACCATGTAGAATACTTTGACTTAATTTCTTCCAGTTATAGGGGGGATACCTGCCTGTTTTTTCAAAGTGTTTACTTACTGCTGTTACTATTTAATTGGAAGGTATTAAATAAAAATACCTTACTTAAAAAAAGTGAGCAAGAGAGAGACATAGATAGAGAGAGATGCACTCCCCAAATTTATTTGACCATGAAATATTATTTTTCCTCAACTCATTATCTTCTCATGTTAACGTCTTTCAGAAGACATACATGAATATCAAATCCCCCAATCCCGTTATAGTTGATAGCTTTACTATTCTAAAAAGATGTGTCTTCAATAAAACCAAACAAAACTGCCTTATTAAAAAAGTGACCAAAATCAGAGATAATCCAAACCTGTTAATACCGTAAGTTGTCAAAGCAGATTTTTAAACAACAAAAACATTATTCCCCATTTGTGAGAAACAGTTTTCCTATTAAAAAATAGTATTAATAGTAAATGAAGACTTCACAATTTATTTTCATGCACATTAATTTCATACTCACAATAATTACTTTCATATACATAATTAGTTTCATACCATACATACATATTCTTGACTGGACTGGTGGCTTAAACAAAATGGATTTATAAAACTGTTTTCAAGACTTTTTTCATGCATCTTCCTTTTAATCTAGATCAGCAAAGATGTTTTCCTATGGGGCTGTTGACTGGAACGTGAAAATAGCCTCTTTTTGCAGACCTGGTGGGTATTTTAATGGTGTCTGAAATGAGATTCTGCTGCTCTATCCAGACAAGCCAGTGACAGAGGTAGTTTTCCTCCTTATCCCTGAGCGAATATATGCATTTTGAGAAATCACTCTAAGAAAAACTGATTAAAGAGCAGCAATGCAATTGAATTTAAATTCACTGGTCCAAGAGTGAACTCTGGCAGAGAAACGCAGGATGGCATATTTTTACTGACTTTAAGGAAGAGCTTTACTCTCTCCTTCACAAGTGATAGCGATGAAGTGAGTCCTGGTATGAAATGCTAACACTTGCTTTTGTTTCTTGCCTTATTTCTTTTCCCAACAGAATAGGAAAGTAAGCTATTAATGCAAAATTTCAGAGTTGCTGAGTTCAGATGTCATGTCTGGGTAAGCAAGGAAATAAGGGTTTTATCAAATAATAGATACAGAGTAGGGGCTTAACTAGTATCGGAGAATCAATGCTGAGTTGTTATAAACTGTTTTTACTTTGGCAATTCTTTCTTTTAATCCAACGGAAATTGAAATAATTGTTTTTGAGTTTGTTTTCACATCAATGCACTTGGATATGGCAAACTTCTCCTATTAGTGATTGTGGGATGCCCTTCTGAAGGGTTGTATTTGCATTTCAAGGGATGGTGCTCATACAGACTGGCAGAGGGTAATTCATGTAAAACAACTAATCTGCTCACTGAAAAGGAGAGATGCCTCTCATTGTTGGAGCCTTATAATTCCTATCCCATTACTCTATGAACTTGGATCTTGCTAAAGTCCTCAGCAATCTCCCTATATCCAAACTTGATGGAGTCCATATAGTCCTGAACTTAATACATATTTATGCAGTCTTTGATGCTGTTAGCATTTTCTTGCTTCTAGGAAATTTATTCTTTGGGCTTCTATAATGCCCACCTTTCTGGCTTCTCCTACTTTTCATTCTCAATCTCCTTCCCTGTGTTTTTGAACACTTTTGAAATGATGACGTTCCTTAATCTCTCTTTCTTTGTCCACTTCTCATGTTTTAGCCATCTGGGGAAACGCAAGTTTGTATTTACTTACAATATGTTGATGACTCAAAAATATGTATCCCTGAACATGAGTTTGCCTAAAAATCCACATTCAGCAGGTGAGACATGATCATTTGTATTTTCCTTTAATACTTTAAACTAAACACATTCCAAACCAAAATGATTATCTTCCTTCTCCCAAATCTGTATTGCTTATCTTATTTGGTATTATGTAACTCTCATCCAATCTCCTACAGTTCTAGGGGTGTCCAACCTGCAGCCTGCAGGCCGCCTGCTGATTATTTGAGAGGCCTGTTTTGCTTATCTGTGGTGTTGAATATCATGAAAACTATGCATGGACCTTTTTTTTTTTTGCTAATGAGCTTTCATCAGTGTTTGTATATTCAATGTGTGGCCCGGCCCAAGACAACCCTTTTTTCCCAATGTGTAGCAAAACAAAACAAAAAGGTTGGACACCCCTGTAAGTCATCATGACTTTCTCTTCACCATTTACATCAATTAACAGCTTTATTAAATTCTCCTCCTAAATAACTCTTATAATCTGTTTTATTTTTTTTGAAACAGTTTTATTGAGGTATAAGTGATGTACCATAATTCACTCATGTTTAAAGTGCGTAATTGAACAAGTCTTAATACTTACAAACCTATGGAACCATCACCACAATTAAGAAAATGAACATATTCACCATCCGAAAGTTTCTTTATGCTTCTTTGTAATTCTTCCTTTCTGCTAGCCATTTATAGCTAGCTTCTATCTGCCTTCTGTGATTGTAGGTGGCTCTGCATTTTCTAGTTATTTTACAAAAATGTACTCTACTGTGCCTGCTTTAATTCACTCAATAATTATTTTGACATTCATCCATTTTGTACATGTATTAATACTTTATAAGTTTTTGTTGCTGAGTTGTAGCAACATTTCATTGTATGGATATGTCATAATTTGTGTATATCCATTCACCTGTTGATGGACGTTTGAGTTGTTTACAGTTTTTGAGTTATACAAATAGAAGCAATATAAACATTCTGGTTATACGTCTTTATACACAAATACGATTTCATATATCTTCGGTCAATATCTGGGAGTGAAATGGCTAGTTCATGTGGCAAGTGTTTATTTAACCTTTTCAAGAAATTACCAACCTGTTTTTCAATGTTGTGCCATTTTCTATCCTCAGCAGCAGTGTATAAGAGTTCCAGTTGCTCCACATCCTTGCTAGAACTGGGTGTGGGGAGTCTTTTTAATTTTAGACATTCTACTAACTATGTAGAGGTATCAACATGGACTTATTTTGCATTTTTTTAATGTTGAATCCCGTGGTAACTCTTATTTCAAGCATCGCTCATCTCCTGCCTATGGATGTTATTGAATCTAATTGGTCACTCTGTCTCTAGTTTGTTCTTAATGTATCTTCCAGATTGATCCCTAGACTAATAAACTGAAATTGAAATTACCACGCCATTAGAATAAACCCAAACTTCTCAACATAGTTTAAAAGATTTCCTGTGATCTGGCTCTTGACAATATGTGCATCCTTGTTTTCCACCACTTCTTGAAATTTAAACTCCAGTTATTCAAACTTAAAAGTTTCCCCTAAATAATCCACACCTTTTAAAAACAATTATCTTTTCATGTGACATTCCATGCCCTGGATCTTTGTGCAACTGCCTCCATCCTCCAAAAAATGATTTAAGGATTGGTTACCATCCTCTCCTTTTCTTTCCATTGTATATGCCTTAGTGTTGATTGCTTCCCAGAGAATTTATTTATTGGTGCAGCACAGAATACGTTAGTCAAGGATAGGAACTCTATTCATCTTCATTGATGCAGTGCATCTGATACATAGTTGGCATTTAATAAATGTGTCTTTTTTATTATTATTAAATCATAGCTGTGTACATTAATGCAATCATGGGGCACCATACACTGGTTTTGGAGACTGTTTGATACATTTTCATCACACTGGTTAACATAGCCTTCCTGGCATTTTCTTAGTTGTTGTGTTAAGACATTTATATTCTACATTTACTAAATTTCACATGTACCCTTGTAAGATGCACCGCAGGTGTAATCCCACCAATCACCCTCCCTCTGCCCATCCTCCCCCCTCCGTCCCCTCCCTCTCCCACTTCCCCATATTCTTAGGTTATAACTGGGTTATAGCTTTCATATGAAAGCCACAAATTAGTTTCATAGTAGGGCTGAGTACATTGGATACTTTTTCTTCCATTCTTGAGATACTTTACTAAGAAGAGTATGTTCCAGCTCCATCCATGTAAACATGAAAGAGGTAAAGTCTCCATCTTTCTTTAAGGCTGTATAATATTCCATGGTGTACATATACCACAATTTATTAATCCATTCATGGATTGATGGGCACTTGGGCTTTTTCCATGACTTAGCAATTATGAATTGGGCTGCAATAAACATTCTGGTACAAATATCTTATAATGTGATTTTTGGTCTTCTGGGTATATACATAGTAGAAGAATTATAGGATTGAATGGCAGATCTATTTTTAGATCTCCAAGTGTTCTCCAAACATCTTTCCAAAAGGAATGTATTAATTTGCATTCCCACCAGCAGTGTAGAAGTGTTCCCTTTTCACCACATGCATGCCAACATCTCTGGTCTTGGGATTTTGTGATATGAGCTAATCTTAATGGAATTAGATGATATCTCAAAGTATAATAGTTTTGATTTGCATTACTCTGATGATTAAAGATGAGCATTTTTTCACATGTCTGTAGGCCATGCACCTGTCTTCTTCAGAGAAGTTTCTTTTCAAGTCCCTTGCCCAGTCTGTGATGGGATCACTTGTTCTTTTCTTGCTTATACGTTTGAGTTCTCTGGGGATTCTGGTTATTAAACCTTTGTCAGGGACATAGCCTGCAAATATATTCTCCCATTCTGAGGGCTGTTTGCTTGCTTTGCTTACTGTGTTCTTGGCAGTGCAAAAGCTTTTTAGTTTGATCAGGTCCCAGTAGTGTATTTTTGAAGCTGCTTCAATTGCCCGGGTGGTCCTCCTCATAAAATACTCGCCCAGACCGATTTCTTCAAGGGTTTTCCTTGCACTCTCTTCTAGTATTTTTATAGTTTCATGTCTTAAGTTTAAATCTTTAATCCAGTGGGAGTCTATCTTAGTTAATGGTGAAAGGTGGGTCCAGTTTCAGTCTTCTACAGGTTGCCAGCCAGTTCACCCAGCACCATTTGTTAAAAGACAACCTTTTCCCCACTGAATGTTTTTTTTTCTTTTTTTTAACCATTTTCTTTTGTATTA
>CAUYPK010012421.1:0-11848 GCA_963574355.1 Loris lydekkerianus | reverse complement strand
CACCGTAGATGTGGCCCCACCCATTACCCTCCCTCCACCAAAACCTCCCCCCTCCCTTCTTACTTATTAAAATCTAACATGCATACCATCAGTCTCCAATACACCAAGCACATGTTTATTTAAATACACATAAACACATGGAATTAAAACCATGGTATCATCTTGAGAAACTATTGACCTATTCCAAGGAGGCTTTGTAGACACACCACACACTCAGAGTTATATTCTTTCCTCTTGTTTTTCATTTCCCCTTTGCAAGCTATCATCCAGTCCTGCCATTGGACCCCCAATACAGGTTCAAGGTCAGGCCCCAGCCCTCCCTGCTCTCTGCCCCCTCACCTCCACTGGACAAGAGCCAGAGTTTTATATTTTCCCTTCCACACAGTTTTGGCCTCTGTACTTTTCACAGGGCAGTCCCAGTGACTGTGTGCGGGCTGTATCCTGGTCACACAATCGCCCCTCTTCCAGGGCTCCCACAGCTTCCCTGCACACCCCGAGGTTATCCTGACTCCGCCGGCGCCCCCTGCACCTGGACGCTCATGTTCTGCTCTTCCACCATCGTCTCGCAGACCCTGGCCACACAAGCCCTGCTTCTGCGTAATCCACGGTCATTTTCCTCAGGTCATACAGTAGCTCTTCTCTGTCCCCGATACACTCTCACGATTAGTATTTGCTGAGTGCCTCCTTCCTATCGTTTTGTGCTTCTTGAGATGTTGTTAAAATGTCAGCTTCTTCGAGGGTCTCCTCTGACCACCCAGTCTGAAGACCAGTCCCAGTCACTAACTGTAGGGTAGCGTTTCTTTTTTCTCTACACAAGGCTTACCACAATATAATGATTGTCTCTTGGTTATTATTATTTTTGTAGAATGTAAGTTTTCTGACACGGGAATTTTCCTCCACCTTGCTCACATTGCATTGTAAGTATAGCATCGCACTCTCGGGCATGGAATAAATCTTTCAATGTAAGCTCTATTTATATAAATACAAAGAAGTACGAGAGGCTATGTCTACAATTTTAAGACTTCTCTTTAATGATGTTTTCTGGTTGCAATCAGCTTACTCTGGGTTATTCAGCAGTACATCATGTGTTCAATGTGGTCAGAGACTATTTTGAAGAATATCCTTTATTCTGAATTGATTTAATGAAAGGTAAAAAGTGGTATAAATATGTAGCAAAGTTCCATACTTTTATCAGTAAAATTCTGCTGTGGTCTTCTGTGATCTCTAGGTTGTAGTAATAAAATATTATTCCCCATGTACATGAATATATTTGAGTAAACCACAATACAAATGTGATCTATTTTCTTCTCTCCTGAGAGTGCTATCTTCTGCTATATATCAACTGACAGAGACTTCTCCGTTAGATTATTATCACTTATTCCATTCTAGTGATTCACAAACGCAGCTGCTCAATAGAATTGCATGTAGGGCTTTGTGAAAATATGGAATCTGTGAGTGTCTCCTGAAGTCCTCAATTAGGACTTTCTCGTGGGTCCAAGGAATGTGTAGTTTTTATCAAGTCCCAAATTGATTCTCATGGGCAGTAAATCTGAGGCCCACACCTGTGTACTAAAACTCCACGCCAGGACCCTCAGTCCTGATCAAACAAGGCAGCTAATTAATGAAAATGTTACAAATGAGGTTAACCTGGGCTTTCATCTTTAAAGATCTCAGAGGCAATATCTGTTCCTTATGATTAAACCCAAAAGCATCCTTCTGAACAGGTAACGAGAGCAGAGGTGTTAACTTAAACCTGCTTTAGTTAGTGAACTCCTGACTATCGGAGGCATGCGGCGGCATGAAGCTCCTAAATGAGTCCAGACAGCTGGAACTGGGGAGGTGAGGCCCCATCAGCACCCAGACCGTCACCCACCCTGTACACCTGCTCTCAGGAGCGCTCGGAAAACGCTGACAAGTCCAGAATGCACCCATTGAATGCCTGTACACAGCCAGGTATTTTCCATCTGCTTGGAAAACACCTAGAGTAGCAACAATATTAAAAACCCTGGCTAGATTAATTTACCTTTCTTTCTAAAATTTAATAATTTCAACTCCAAAAAAAAACACCATATGTTCTTGATCACTTTGTGAGAAGACATTTAATTTTCCCACCTTCCTTCTCTGCTTGTGCTTATCTGCTGTCACACACCCGAAGGTAAGTCCCACTGAATCGGGTGCTCGAGGGACCCCCTCCCCATGAGCATGGGCAGCAATTCAGACTTCTTTCTAATCAGAATATGGCGAAAGGGATGAGATTGCACTCCCAAGCTTATGTTAGGTTATGTTGTTACGTTACGTTACATTACATTATGTTGTTACGTTGTGTTATGTTGTGTTATCCTTTGTTATGTTACGTTGTTGTGTTATGTTATATTATGTTAGGTTGTGTTATGTTATGTTATTGTGTTATGTTGTGTTATGTTGTTATGTTATGTTATGTTATGTTATGTTATGTTATGTTATGTTATGTCATGTTATGTTATGTTATGTTATATTGTTATGTTATGTTATTGTGTTAGATTGTATTATGTTGTTATGTTGTGTTATGTTGTTATGTTATGTTATGTTATGTTATGTTATATTGTTATGTTATGTTATTGTGTTATATTGTATTATGTTGTTGTGTTGTGTTATGTTATATTGTTATGTTATGTTGTTATGTTATGTTACGTTATGTTATTGTATTATGTTGTGTTATCCTGTTATGTTATGTTATGTTGTATTATGTTATGCTTTGTTATGTTACATTGTTATGTTATGTTACATTATGTTGTGTTATGTTGTTATGTTATATTATGTTATATTGTTACGTTATGTTATGATGTTATGCTATGTTATGTTGTGTTATGCTATGTTACGTTATGTTATTGTGTTAAGTTGTGTTATGTTGTTATGTTGTGTTGTGTTGTGTTATGTTATTTTGTTATGTTATGTTATGATGTTGTTATGTGACGTTATGTTATTGTGTTATGTTGTGTTATGTTGTTATGTTGTGTTGTGTTGTGTTGTGTTGTGTTGTGTTGTGTTGTGTTATGTTGTTATGTTGTGTTATGATGTTGTGTTATATTGTGTTATGTTGTTATGTTATGTTACGTTATGTTATTGTGTTATGTTAACTACCATGGCAGGGTGCAATGAGAGATTTTTTTTGCCAGCACGGACAAAGCCAACAGCCATCCCGTGAACTCCCATGTAGAGAAACATGTGGCTGGGTCTACACATTATCTGGAACCCAAGCAAAGCTCACGGCCAACAGTCAGTAAGAAGCAGATTTCTTCAGCTGAAGGAAAGCAAATTCTTTCAACAACCTGGAATAATGTGTGACGAATTCTTTCCCAGTGGAGCTTCCAGATGAGAACAGAATCTAACCTCTGCCTGCTCTTTGGCCTTGTGGGATCCTGAGAAGTGGACCTGGCTGAGCCATTCAAGATTATTGATTCAAAGAGACCATGAGATTATGTGTTAAGTGACTACATTTTAGGTAATTTGTTGTGCAGCCTTAGATAACAAATGTACACATTCATATGCAAATTGCTTTGGCAAACTTACCTTTTAAATTCTATTTTCCCATATGAAATGACAACATAGTTTCCATTTTTAATTTATTTCTTCGTGTATTACATTTAGTAGCAATAGATTCTAATAAATGAATAATTTCACCTATATAAATATATTTTAATATCTGTGTATTCAGAATTTATGCTCTACTTTAAAAATATGGTAATTGCTCTTTTTGTATGGATTTGCTTGAGTTCTTTACAGATTCGGTGATTAGCCTATTGTCAGATTTGTAGTGTGCAAACATTTCTTCCCATGATGAAGGCTGCCGTTCTGCCTCGTTGACTGTGTCCGTAGCTGTGCAGACATTTTTTAACTGAATCACGTTTCCCTTATATATTTTTGCTGCTACAATTGCCAATGGTGTTTTCTTCATAAATTCTTTTCCAAGGCCAATATCGTGAAGAGCTTTTCCCACACTTTCTTTTAGCATTTTTTTAGTTTTATGTGTTAGGTTTAAATCTTTTATCCATCATTACTTAATTTTTCTAAGTGGCAAGAGGTGTGGGTCCAGTTACAGTCTTTTACATGTGGCTAACCAGTTCTCTCAGGACCATTTATTAAATACGGATTCTTTCCCCCAGTGCATGCTTTCGTTTGCTTTGTTAAAGATCCAATGGCAACATGAGGCTGGTTTCATCTCTGAATTCTCTATTCTTTTCCATAGATCTATGTCTCTATTTTTGTGCCAATACCATACTGTTTGGATTGATTGGACTAGATTAAGCCCAATTGAAATCTCTTCAAATTTTTCCAATAATTGCATAACAAGGTTTAATATCAGGTGATACTCACTGCCAGATTCTGCTTCGAATCACTGTATCATCATTAAAATTTTAGGCTTTAAAGTCTTTTTTCATTTGTAGTTGGTCCTACTTCTAGATTAATGCTTCTGCCTGGATTTTTTTTTTTTTTCTTATCATGAAAAGTGTTTAAAAAGAAATCATTGGACAATGCTGATAATAAAATGTTAATAGATATCAAGACCAACGTCCAGAATATATTGATGTTATTTTGTGGTTTGCAGAACACTGAGTGACAAATACTGTGGGGTCTCCAAAAGTCACCCCGTCATTACCACACACAGGGAAAATGGGAAAGTGCAGCTAAATGTGCTAAATATTCAATACATAATTTTGCAAAATATTTACTTTATAGTCTCTATGTGTTGACCACCTCCTTATAAATTTTCTAATGAATATTTTGTTAATAAGGTACAGATAGCCACAACTTCTCATTTTTCCTATGAATGGCAACTTCAGGGTGACCAAAAGCTCCCATTTAAGTGGATTTGCCTTTTTTATTCATGTATCTTTCAACAGCTCTTTGCTCCTGGTGCCTCTCTAAAACCAGGGACTCCTAGCGCTTCTCCTCCTTAACACACAAGGTTGAAGGTTGTCCCCATTTTGTGGATTTTACATCATTTTATATGATGGAGAAAGCCTCCATAATTAAAATGAATATAGCTAAACAAAGTTGTGTACTGGGCACTGTGACAGGCAGTGGGGATGTGATTTAAGGCAGGCACCTGACTTGCGCTCCTCCACAAGTACAGCATAAAATAAAAATGTCAGCTGTGTCCAGACAGAGAAAGATTAAAGCCCTCCCTGTACCGTCAACAGCCTGTGAGGCTGTGGACAAGTTAATTAACATGCTAGATGCTCAGTTTCTTCACTGACAAGTAAGTCTGTGACATACATAGCACTACCATAGACTTAAAAAGAGTCTCTGAAATTATACTTAGGATCTGGCAACTTTCAAAATATGTGTGTTTTCTTACAACATAGGTTTTCTTACAACATAGGTTTCTCACACATAGGTTGAACAGATAAAAATAAAAATAACAAAATATTAGGAGAATAGTTTCAAAAGCCCCCAAAAGAAATAAACTTAGTTTAATTTTGCTTTTCCAAGATAGCAAGATAAAACCGAAACACAACGGTTTATGTGTTCCTCATTTAAAAAGAAGACAGAAAGACAGATGGGAGGAAAGAAGGAAGGAAGGAGGGAAGGTGGGAAGGAAGGAAGGAAGGAGGGAGGGAAGGTGGGAAGGAAGGAAGGAAGGAGGGAGGGAAGGTGGAAAGGAAGGAAGGAAGGAGGGAGGGAAGGTGGGAAGGAAGGAAGGAAGGAAAAGAATAAAAGAGGAAAAAGAAAAGACAGAAACCCAGACTCTGCGTAGATGTTGGTACACACATTTACAACATATTAAGCATATAGTTTTAAATGGTTTATATATGGTTTTAAACTATACCTTGAATCAATCAATGACTAGATAGATGTTGAAAGATTTTACTGTGTAAAATCATAAAAAGGGCATTAACTAACATAATGAGAAATGTCTTTATCTGAAATTTTGCCAAAGATAGAGAAATTTTCTTGAAGGGGCTGCTTCTTACGATGACCTCTGATAAAACACAAGGGCAAAGCCCTGCACTGAAACTCAATTAAGGCCCTTCTGTGGAGGCGTCAGCCCCTAGAGCTGGGGCATAAGATTTCACCTGTATGTCGGAATGAAGTTTAGTGTCTCTATAGCCTGGAGTCGGTGTGTTCTGCGATCTGTCAGTGTCTCTCTGTCTCCATCTCTGACCATACTGTCAGGTGTGGCAAACTTTCTCTGTGCATCTGATGTAACTCAATAATATGCTGACATCACTCCCACCCCTCCATTGCTGTAAAATTTTTATCTTTTTATTTATTGTAAACTTTTAAACAATCAATTTTTTAAGATTCCTGAGTCCTATTTTGAAACAAATATTAAAATGTTATGAGCACTATCCTTATAATTTTTGAGAATTATAGTGCATATTCACCTATTAACATCAAAATGTGGTCAGACACAGGAAACTTACCTGTGAGCAGACAGGTGCGACGCCCCACAGTGACGCTGCAGTGCACTGCGCTGGGAGGCAGAGGCAGAGCTGCTTTGGGCAGGAACCCCGGGGCGTACAGAGGGGCTCCACCATGTCAGCCACCACCTTACGAGGACCCTCCTACGCTAACACCTCAGGCCACGTTAGGAATTCCTTTCGAAATCATAATATTCAGGCAGTTTATTTGGCAGCACTCTGGAAGTTTGGAGGAGTAGATAAAGTTAGAGGAAAAAATAGATACAGTTATTCTTCCCAGAGAAAAATTTAAAAATGATGTCTTTTAATCCCTAATAAACTTGATGAAGGCTCATTTAAATTGTGTCCTTTCACCTAAAAGATTTACTTTACTCATAGAGAAGTCATCTGGCCGTGTTTCCTTGGAGGCTACTTGACAGCTTGTTCAAATGTGAACATTTTCTGACCTTGGCTTTATTTTTTTCCCATTTCAGAATCACTTGGGAGACTCTGTGAGACATTTTAATTTGGGCTATAAGTGCTCTCATTCTGTCACACCCTCGACATACGGGAGACGCACTGCTGAATGACCTAGCTTTCAGTTTAATCTTTTTAAGAAGAAAAAGTAGAAATTCTTACATTTGCAGCTAATCTATCTGTCAATAACAGAGAAGTCACATTATATTTTAAAATTATATTTCCAGGCTGAACTCTGACCTGTATTATTTGTTTCATTGAAGTGTTAAGGTAAACACATTGTTTGACCATATGGCAAGTTAGAAATATTATAAACGTATTATGGACATTAAAAAGCTTATAAAACTTAAAATACCATGATGTTTCAAAGAATTTTAATTGACATAGTCTGTCATTTATAAGTATCATTTAATTTTCTTTGTTTTAATTATTAACATACTGCTAACTTTTTTTTAAATTTTTTTTTATTAAATCATAGCTGTGTATATTAATGTGATCATGGGGCACCATACACTAGTTTCATAGACTGTTTGACACATTTTCATCACACTGGTTAACATAGCCTTCCTGGCATTTTCTTAGTTATTGTGCTAGGACATTTACATTCCACATTTACTAAGTTTCACATATACCCTTGTAAGATGCAATGCAGGTGTAATCCCACCAATCCCCCTCCCTCCACCAACATCCCCCTTCCCTCCCCTTTCTCCCCCCCTTCCCCCTATTCTTAGGTTATAACTGGGTTATAGCTTTCATGTGAAAGCCATAAATTAGTTTCATAGTAGGGTTGAGTACATTGGATACTTTTTCTTCCATTCTTGAGATACTTTACTAAGAAGAATATGTTCTAGCTCCATCCATGTAAACATGAAAGAGGTAAAGTCTCCATCTTTTTTAAGGCTGCATAATATTCCATGGTGTACATATACCACAATTTATTAATCCAATCGTGGATCAATGGGCACTTGGGCTTTTTCCATGATTTAGCAAATATGAATTGGGCTGCAATAAACATTCTGATACAAATATCTTTGCTATGATGTGATTTTATGATTGGTCTTCTGGGTATATGCCTAGTAGAGGAATTATAGGATTGAATGGCAGATGTATTTTTAGATCTCTAAGTGTTCTCCATACATCTTTCCAAAAGGAATGTATTAATTTGCATTCCCACCAGCAGTGTAGAAGTGTTCCCTTTTCTCCACATTCACGCCAACATCTCTGGTCTTGGCTAATAGATGATATAGGCTAATCTTACTGGAGTTAGATGATATCTCAAAGTAGTTTTGATTTGCATTTCTCTGATAATTAAAGATGATGAGCATTTTTTCATATGCCTGTAGGCCGCGCGCCTGTCTTCTTCAGAGAAGTTTCTCTTCAAATCCCTCGCCCAGCCTGCAATGGGATCACTTGTTTATACGTTTGAGTTCTCTGTGGATTCTGGTTATTAAACCTTTGTCGGAGACATAAGCTGCAAATATCTTCTCCCATTCTGAGGTCTGTCTGCTTGCTTTATTTACTGTGTTGTTGGCTGTGCAGAAGCTTTTTAGTTTGATCAGGTCCCAGTAGTGTATTTGTATTTTTGAAGCTGCTTCAATTGCCCGGGGGGGTCCTCCTCATAAAATACTCACCCAGACGGATTTCTTCAAGGGTTTTCCCTACACTCTTTTCTAGTATTTTTATAGTTTCATGTCTTAAGTTTAAATCTTTAATCCAGTGAGAGTCTAACTTTTGATTCCACAAAAGACTACCAGACAAAATGTTTGAGCAAGAGAAACTAAGTATTTAAAATATAGTAAAATATATGACAATTACACCTCTATTAAGGTATAATTAGGTGTAATTCTCATATATTGCACCTTAATAGAGATGCAATTCTCATATATTTTACCATATATATTTAAACAAAGGGTTCAACCCTTGATTTTTAAGACAGATAAAAATGAGGAGATGGGTAACAGAAATTTTCTACCAAATTGTTTTTCCATGTGCCTATATTTTATGTCAATTTAACAAAATTTAAAGTAATTAATAAACAGGTGCACACTGAACCTCAGAGTCAAAGCATTCTATAATAGACATACTCTTATCTGACAATATGAATGTTACTTTCTTTGCATTACTATTATTATTATTGCTTAATACTTTGTTGCAGCAATCATCTGATTTCTTTTCTGAATGGATTTATCTTCGTTTGTTCTTTGCGAGGTTTTTGTTTCTGGTCCCTATCTTAAACATTGTTATTGTTGTTAAAGTTTAAGCCTTTTTAATTTTGTGAAGGCAAAAAGTGGAAGCCTAATGAACATATGTATATGTGAAAATAAAATAATATAAAATAAAAAAAAGGTCTATGACTGAGAATGTGAGCACAGCACAACCTTTGAAAACATTTTTACATTGTGTTAATTCATAATTATTCTATGTATAAAAATAAGCAGCAAATATTGCTTTAATCACCAATGTTTGTATCTTTTTCCTTCTTAATATTTGTCTTGGGCCTGGATCAAGTGCCTCATGCCTTAATCCCAGCACTCTGGGAGGAAGAGATGGGAGGATCATTTAAGAATTGAGGAGTTCAAAACGAGCAGGGGTAACATAGGGAGATGAGATTGAAGAAAGAAAGGGAAGAGAGGAAGGGAGAAAATGAGGAGGAGAGAGAGAGAAGGAAGGAAGGGAGGGAGGGAAGAAGGAAGGAAGGAAGGAAAGAAAGGAGAGAAAGAAAATAAGAAAAGAAAGGAAAAAGAAAAGAGAAAATAAAACAGAAGAAAAGAAAAGAAGAAAAAAAAAAAAAAAAAAAAAAAAAAAGGAAAGGAAACTATGAGCCGGGCTTAGGGGCATGTGCATATAGTTTTAGCTATCTGGAGGTTGAGCAGGAGGATTTTTGAGCCCACAAGTTCAGGACTGCCATGAGTTATAATTGTGCCAATAAACTCCAGCCTGGGTAAGAGAAAGAGACACTGTCTCTGAAAAAAAACAATAGGATCTATCCAGTATCTAATTTTTTTTGAAAATAGTATAATTTAAAATTAAATTAAAGTTCTTATAATTGAATAAAAATCTAGAAACTATAATTGAATCCAATGAATTTCCCCTCTTCATATGAAGGATTATAAAAATTTATGATACTAAACCCTTAAGAAATATGTATTTTTACAATTTGATTCAGTTAAGCACATTTTCAAATTCATATACTATGAACAATTAGTAGAAATAATAACTTACCAGACTCATAGAAATAAAGTATGAATTCTGAAGATCTTATATCATCAGAAATTAAGTCAAAGTATTTCATATTGAGCTAACATTACTCTGACATTATGGTGAAATGAAAGAATAAAACACAGAGGTTTTTTTATATCCAAGAGGAATCAATTTTACATGCCAAATAGTGTTCTATTGTTGAGAATGTACATGAATTTTTAAAGATATAAATAAACGTCTGTGTTCACAAATCAAAAAAGATTTTTATCTATAATAAAAAAATAAATAAATTAATTAATTTAAAAAAAAAAAGATTCAAGGACATTTAAGATCTATATTTCTAACTTTTTTTCTTATAGTAAGGCCAAATCCATTACCCCAAATCACAGTCCATCATTAGCCCTTCTCTAAAGATTAAAAGCAAACTTTTAAAGGAAGGGAAAGAGAGAGAAGAATTGAAAGGAGAATTCAATTGAACTTTTGTTAAATATAGTGATTTCTATGTGCTTTTAAAATGAGCTATGTAACTATTGACAAGTTTCCCCTGAATGATCAGGGTGAGTTTTACTGTCCTTTCTGACATTATCCATGTTGGAGCAGTAGGCACCCATGCTGGAAGGTGAAGCAGGCAGGTGTTTGAACTGTGGGGCCAAACACTGGACACCACGAAAATAGTGGTGCTGATGAGAATGATATTTGTGTGAAACACGGATCTCCAGGACACGACCAGGGCCCAGTCACTGTGCACATGAGACACGGCTCTCCCTCTGGGCAGGTGAATCTGAATGAAGCTGTTCTCAGTGACACAGAGACTGAAGAACTCTCTCCTATTCACATCACATGACTCAAGCAAATGAAAAAGTCTAACTTTTAAATTAAGGTTTAAAGACAAGTCTGTTTGCTGGGTTTTCTTGTTTGTTTTGTTTTTAAAATTTTGATGACTGAACCACTTCTGTACTATAAGTAAAATTTGAAATAATTTTACTAAAAATAGATTTAGAAATACATTTATTTTAATAATTAAAGTCATACAATAAAAATTAAATCATTCTAGAATGCACTAGCATATTAAAATCAATAATCTCATGAAGATGTTATCCATTTTTACATATTTAAAGGTAAAGTAGCTTTGTAATGATTCAATAAAGTAATATGAATCAAAGGCTGACTAACATTTGTACCAGAATATTATTACAGCCCAATTCATAATTGCTAAGTTATGGAGGAAGCCCAAGTGCCCATCGACCCATGAATGGACTAGCAAATTGTGGTACATGTATACCATGGAATATTATGCAGCCTTAAAGAAAGATGGAGACTTTACCTCTTTCATGTTTACAGAGATGGAGCTGGAACATATTCTTCTTAGCAAAATAACTCAGGAATGGAAGAAAAAGTATCCAATGTACTCAGCCCTACTATGAAGGTAAATTATAGCTTTCACATGAAGGCTATAACCCAACTATAGCACACGACTATGCGGAAAGGGCCAAGGAAGGGGAAGGGAGGGGGGAGGTTAGGGTGGAAGGTGGGTAATGGCTGGGGCCACACCTATGGTTCATCTTAGAATTGGTACAGACAAAACTTACCCAAGGCAGAATACAAATGTCTTCACACAATAACTAAGAAAATGTCATGAAGGCTACGTTGAACAGTTTGATGAGAATATTTCAGATTGTATATGAAACCAGCACATGGTACCCCTTGATCGCACTAATGTACACAGCTATGAGTAAACAATAGAAAAAAAAAAATCCTAAAGATCTACTAACCAGCTCTTGCTCTGC
>CAUYPK010012420.1:0-29040 GCA_963574355.1 Loris lydekkerianus | reverse complement strand
TGAGTAGGGCGCCCGCCCCATATACCGAGGGTGGCGGGTTCAAACCCAACCCCGGCCGAACTGCAATCAAAAAATAGCCGGGCGTTGTGGCGTGCGCCTGTAGTCCCAGCTGCTTGGGAGGCTGAGGCAGAAGAATCGCAGAAGCCCAAGAGCTGGAGGTTGCTGTGGGTCCTGTGACTTCACGGCACTCTACCAAGGGTGGTAAAGTGAGACTCTGTCTCTACAAAAAAAAAAAAAAAAAAAAAAAAAAAAACTCTCTGTGTCAACAGTTTTTTCACCTATGCATTGGGGAATAATAGGATGTATTTCCAAGAGTTTTGGTAAAAGTTGTTTAGGGAATATGTACAAAGATCTAAGAATGTGGCTCTATAAATACTGTTCAGTATGATGATACTAAGGTTTTGATTTTGGCATTAAAAGTGTTCATGTTGTGAGGGTGGAGCTCAGTGGGTAGGGCGCCTGCCCCATATACCCAGGGTGGTGGGTTCAAACCTGACCCCGGCCAGACTGCAACAAAGAATACCAGGGCATTGTGGCAGGCGCCTATAGTCCCAGCTACTCAGGAGGCTGAGGCAAGAGAATCGCCTAAGCCCAAGAGCTGGAGGTTGCTGTGAGCTGTGGCCCCATAGCACTCTACCGAGGGCAATACAGTAAGACTCTTATGTCTTAAAAAAAAAAAGAGAGAAAAGTGTTCCTGTTGTGGCAGTGCCTGTAGCTCAGTAGGGTAGGGTGCCGGCCACATACAGTGAGGCTGGTGGATTCAAACCCAGCCCAGGACAGCTAAAACAATGACTGCGACAATAACAAAAAATAGCTGGGTGTTGTGGTGGGTGACACCACAGCACTCTACCCAGGGCGACAGCTTGAGACTCTGTTTCAAAAAAAAAAAAAAAAAGAGAGAAAGGGAAAGGGTTCATGTTGTGATACGGAACCAAGAGTATTTTTAAGCGGGAAATGGGCAAATTTTATTAAAAAGTACCATTTGGCTCCCTGCTTCTACAGTTTTTCCTTTACAAACCACTAGGACAGCGGTTCTCAACCTGTGGGTTGCGACCCACAGAAACTGTATTAAAGGGTTGTGGCATTAAGAAGGTTGAGAACTACTGCCCTAGGAGAAGACAAAGGATTAGAATGGTATCTACCTCCCAGGACGTACGTGAGAGCTGTTAACCACTCCTGTGACAGTACGATCCATACGTGAGAGCTGTTACCCACTCCTGTGACAGTATGTTCCATACGTGAGAGCTGTTACCCACTCCTATGACAGTATGATCCATACGTGACAGCTGTTAACCACTCCTGTGACAGTATGATCCATACGTGAGAGCTGTGAACCACTCCTGTGACAGTATAACCACACGTTTTTTGGCCTTGGTAGCTAGCCTTTGTATCACCTCCCTCTGGGAACATGCAGTTATTCATTTAAGAAACAGTGGCTGAATGCCTTCTCAGAGCTGTGGAGGACATGATGATACAGTACACAAGCAAAACATGGAGAAAGTAGCAAACCGCATGTCAACCTTTCTTTTGCCTAATATCACATGTTGACTTTTTCTACTCCATTGTTATATATAATATTTACTGTTAAATAAAGTAAACATTTTATAATTATAAATATATTTATATAATACATTAATATTTATAATATTTTATATGTAATTTTAAAATATAATTTATATTTACTGCTAAATATTATATATAAATATATAAATATTTACTATTAAATATTATATAAATATTTAAAATATATATAAATGTTTATAATATATAATTTTATAATACATATAAAATTTTATAATATATAAAGTTATATAATATTAATATATTATTATATAATATATAATTATAATATAATACTATAATATATATTATAGTATTATATAAATATTTAATAGTAATATGTATCAGAAGCACAACATTCCTACTGTATGAAAAGAGCTTTAGTACAAAAAAGTCTAAAGCTTTAGTACCAGAAGAAATACAGCAGCTAGATTCTAGCTCATCAGAAAATAGGTAAATTTAAATTTTTCTGGAATAAAATGTAGTTAATGTGGCTAAATTTTTTTATCGAATTTGATTTCATTGTTCTCTACAAATACTGAGGTAAAAGGATTGTATGATAGATTATAAATTAGAAGCCTGTTCTGTTGATTTTTATTTACAGGATTCTTGGGATGGGCAGCACATTCCAGTACTTTTCTCCATTTTTTGTGGTTTGTTGGTGGCAGTGTCCTACCATCTCAGTCGACAAAGCAGTGATCCATCTGTACTTTTGTAAGTAAAATCAATTGTTATTGAATTAAAGAAATTTAAATAAGTTGGCAATTTTTTCAAATAGCTTCTAAGATAATTTAATGCCTTTCCAAAGTGCTATTGGCCTAATCTATATTAGATTCTAAAATATATTAACCTTGGGTTATTCTGACCATGGTGGCTGACAGTGTGTGCTCATTTTTCCTCTCCCAAATATTACAACTTTTTAATAAAAATATTTTACTATATGTTTATTTATGATATCTTAAAACATTATAAATTTATTATTTGTTAATGATTAAATATATTTGGATCACTTGGTTTTCTATTTTTATTTGCCATTTGAATTACTGGTTTTCAAATTATGTATCTATTTTTTAGTAATTATTTTCTCTTATTAATTTTTTTAATGTAAAGTTCTTTAGTGCAATCCAAGATTTTTCCACAAACAGAAGAGAAAAATCCAGAAGACCCTCTATCTGAAGTAAAAGATCCACTGCCTGAAAAACTGAGAAATTCTGTTGTAAGTTTCAGCTTTGGGAATCACCAAAAATACTTATTTAAAATTTAGACGCTTGATCATGTTATATAATTAATACTTTTTAGAAATCTTTAGTAATTGGGGAAAAATGTATAGTTATATTTAATAGAATATGCTGTATGTTATTGATTGCGTTCAGCACATGATTTCAAATATTAACATGTAGAAATGCTCATTCCTCAAACTTGGCTTCTATGTAGAACAATATGCTAAACGTTTATTTTTTAGGTCAGGTGATATTAAGTAATTTCAGTCGTCATAGAATTTTTATTCCTCATGAGTTGAGATTAGTATCTGAAAGATCAGCCTCAACATAATTAGATTTATTTTATTGCTGTTCTTGTTGATAAAAACTATGTCCTTATAAGTCACTTATTAGTCTTTTAAAATGTTTTATTTCTCAAGGGCAGTCTAGAAAGTTTCTATGTTTCCCAGGTTGAACAGAGAAAAATAATCTGTATTAATTTATTATAGTTAAATAAATGCAATAATTTAAAAAATTTTCTAATTTGATGAATTATAAATTTGCCTGAATTCTTTTAGTAATTGTTTAAAAAATGAATTGTACAGATTCCAGTCTGTTTTATGGAAGAAAATATAAAACATTTTTATCTCAGTTTTATTTTATATTATTTTCATTTGTGAGAGACTAAATTTATTTAAGTATTGAATTAGAAATAATTACTTTCAGTGAACTTGAGCCATTTACATATTCTTTAGAAAACTTTACACAACTACTGCAAGATATAATTTAAACAAACTTTCTGACTTTAGTTTCCATGTTAGCGAAGCATATTTCATGTTAAGTGTAGGTGGATATTCTGAATCTAGCTTACAGACATAAATCCAATGGGTCACCTGATAACCAAAGATACTGAGGTTTCTGGTTTTTACTTTAACCACTGAAAGAACCGAAATCTAGTAGGTAAAATATGACATATGTATGTAGTGTTAATGTTTCAAAAGACCAGTGAAAATGTAACTTATCCAAAGGGTTATACCCCTGGATCTGAAGGGATATACTCCTATATTGACACAATGGCCAGCCACAGTGTCCCATGTCTATAGTCCATCTACTTGGGAGGCTGAAGCAGAAGGATCAGGAGTCCTTGAGCTCAGGAATTCTGGCCTATAACATGCTGTGACCATGCTGGTGAATAGCCATGGCATTCCAGCCTGGGCACATAACCTGGTCTCAAAAAAAGAAAAATCTAAAAAATGTTACAGCAACTTATTACTTCCTTTTCTTCTGTATAAAAGTAAAACTTTAAGACCAGTGGGGAAATAAAAATCTTCATTTTAATTGCAATAGGTTGTGCAGTTAGCAGAACTAGATAAGTTGTTTAGTTTCCTTCGTTATATATAGTATAGTAATTATAGTATAGTACCAGAATGTGAGGAAATCGAGGAAGTAAATATTTATTATAGCTAATTAATATGTCTAAGAGATATCTAGAAGTTTAAGGAATATCAATGAAAAATTATTTCTTAACCTTTGCTACTTGGGAATAAAAGAAAGATCTTTAAAATTTTTTTAATGTAATTGTTTCGTATTTCCGGTTTTTTTCTTCAACAGAGTGAGCGTTTACAGTCTGACCTAGTAGTGTGCATTGTAATGGGTGTGCTGTACTTTGCTATACATGTAAGCACGGTCTTTACAGCATTGCAGGTAAGGAATAATTTTGTTCTTTTAATTGAGAGAAAATACAGTCTTGCACTATATAACATTTTAGTCAACAACTGACTGGATGTATGATGGTGTCCCATAATATTATAATGGAACTGTCTTATATGTGTATCATTTTTATTATACCATACCTTTACTCTGCCTTTTCTATGTTTAGATACACAAATACAGTAGAACCTCTGTAAATTGACCACCCAAAGGACTGAAACAAACAGGTCAACATATACAGGTGGTCAGCATGAGAAACTAGGTCTGTTGCACTGATACATAAATGTGGTGCACCTCCAGTCTATGAAAATTAGGTCATTTCAAGGAGGTGGCCAGTTACGGAGGTTCTGCTGTACTTAACATTACGTTACAGTTGCCTGCAGTATTCAGTACAGTGTGGAGCAAAAGCCTGTACCATACAGCTGGTTTTGTAGTAGGCTACACTGTCTAGGTTTATGTAATTACACTGTTTTTGATGTTTGTGCGATGATGAAATCATGTAACACATTCTCATAATGTATCCTGTGGCTGAATATTTGGACTAATTTCTAATCTGATTATAATGTTTGTCTATAAGCGCTGAAATATGTGACTTTTTATTTGCTTTTAGTAAAGAAAAATTTTTTTTCTCATGGTTCTCTTGGCCATGAATCTGGAAGTGGCTTATCAGGATGAGTCTGGCTCAGGATCTTCGTGATGCTGCAGTCATTCATTAGTTGCAAGCCTCGGTCCCTTCTGACTGTGACCAGAGACAGACCTCAGTTCTCCTAGTGGTCTTCACTGTATGTCGCCTCAGTGGTGGCAACTTTCTACCAAAGCAAGTGATCCTTGAGAGAGAAGGCCCAAGACAGAAGCTGCACCCTTTACAACCTGATACTGGAAGTGACATGCCTGTACTTCTTCCAGATTTTACTGGTTATTTAGATCAACCCTGGTACATTGTGGGAAGAGAATATACATGGGTGTAAATGCCAGGAGGCCAGGACCATGGGACCATTTCAGAGGACCACCATGGCTCAGCCTCTGACCTTCGTGACATCTTCCCATATTCAAAATGCATTTATCCCCCCAAAAACCCTAAAAGTCTCATTCCAATACAATTAGAGGTCTAAAACTTTATCATTTAAAGGCTTTGAAATGGGTGAGGCTTCTCAGATGTTCCTCCTTAGTGCAGTTTTTCAAGAACAGTTCCTGTCATCTGTAGGTATGCAGTCATCATGTTTAATGCCCTCCATTCTTTTGTGTAGATCAGGGGTGTCCAACCTTTTCTTCTCTGCTACATGTTGGAAGTAGAGTTGTTTTAGACCATACAGTAAATACACAAACACTAATGAAAGCTGATGAGCAAAAAAGTGTTCATACATAATTCTTATGATAGTTAGTACCACAGATAAGCAAAATAAGAGTTCTTTTTGGTACACTGTCTATTCTGATGAACTCTAGCTGCGTTGGTTTCCCCAAACTTTCAGCTCCGTCTCCGTAGTTCCGAGAGGCCCCAACCTTGCGTGGATTCTCCCTTCCTGGGCTGCAACCTGGAAATGCTCGGGGCCAGTATACTGGGACAGTCACAATGCTCACCTCATTTTTTTCCTTTGCTTCAGGTTTGATGGTTTATTTCCTTATTTCTCATCTGTTCCAAATCACTGGTTCATGTATTTTGTTCTATTCAGTTCTTTCATGTGGGAGGTTAATTCCCTGTTATTCCAGAAATAAAACCCTAATTATTTAATTTTATTTAATATTTTCACCTGTTTTGCATTTCTTCTGGTTTGAACTATTAATTTCTGAGTACTTTCAAAGTGAGTAAGTTCTGGTAGGTCTTCAGGATGCAAGGAGAGGTTTCTTTGTGTGCAGGAGGTTCCAGAGATTCTGAATATATGGCTTAATTTGAATATTTAAGGAGCTGGTACTTGATTCCCTCTTTTATGAATTTAGTCATACATAAGAATTCTAATTTAGTCATACATAAGAATAGAATGATCCCATTCTATTATAAATAAATAATTGAATAAATAAATGGAGGAGAAGGAATAGTTCTTCCCTTGCACTAGTGTTTAATGAGTAAATGTGGAAAGAGCGATAGAAAAATCACGATTTGGCAAATAGTTCCTTAATAATTATTGAAAGTGAGAAACATCAATGATTGCTAAAACTAGTAGGTAGAAGTATGATGAGAAACAGGATATCTACATAGTCACCAAGCGTCTCTCCATAAGATATTTAATATTTACAAAGGGAAAAAATAGTAACATTAAAGGGGAAAACTTGGCAAACCAAGTGAGCAAAGTTTGAATCATCAGTAACAAGACACAGACATATGCTTCATAATATGACATGGGGGAAATGGTAGTCTTTAAGAAGACATGGCAATTAAAATATAGTATGAGATCCTGGACGGCAAAAGGACATTAGTGGGTCAACTGAATAAGACCTTGAGTAAGCTCTATAGTTTAGCTAGTAACATTTTTATTGGTTAACTTCCTGGTTTTGATAGTTATATATGTTTATATAAGATGCTAACATTTGGAAAAGCTGGGTAAAGGGTATACAGGCATGTTTTGTATTATATTTGAAACATCTTATCAGTTGGAAATTATTTCAAAATTAAAATAAAAAAATACCTGCAAAAAAAAAAAATTATCTTTTAATAGTATACCATGCAAAGGAACAAAAAAGGATAAGTTTCTTTCTCATTCCTTTCTGCTCTTCTCTCAGGCTTATTTAGCCTATGTCCCTTTTTTTAATTGTAATTTTTTTTTTTTTTTTTTTTTTTTGAGACAGAATCTCAAGTTGTCGCCCTGGCTAGAATGCCATGGTGTCATTGCTCGTAGCAACGTCCAACTCTTGGGCTCAAGCTATCTTCTTGCCTCAGTTTTTTTCTACTTTTAGTACAGACGGGGGCTCCCTTTTGCTCAGGCTGGTCTTGAACTCATGAGTTCAAGCAATCCACTCACCTCGGCCTTCCAGAGTTCTAGGATTACAGGCATGAGCCACTGTGCCCAGCCTTTAAATTTAATTTTTTTAAAAATTGGGGTATAATTATAACACATATTTATGGGATACATGTGATATTTTAATACAGTGAAACATCAAATCTTCTAGCTATTTTGAAATATAATAAATTATTGTTAACTATAATTTCTCTACTATCAAATACTAGAATTAAATTCCTTCTATCTAACTGCATTTGAGTGCCCGTTAACCAACATTTTGTCATACCCTTCCCCTTCTGCCCTTTAAGCCTCTGATAATCACCGTTCTGTTTTATGCTGTCTACCTCTGTGAGACCCACTCCTGTCTGTATGGGAGAACATGTGTTATTTGTCTTTCTGTGAAAACCTCACGTAATGGCCTCCGGTCCATCCATGTTTCTGCAGATGACATTATTTTATGCTTTTTTATGCCTAAATAATATTCTATTGTGTGTGTAGACCACATTCTCTTTGTCCATTCCTCTGTTGATGGATACTGTGTTGAACAGGAGTGATGAAAGTGGGTGTCCTCGTCTTGTTTCCATTCTTAGAGAAAAGGCTTTCAGCTTTTCTGCATTCAGTATGATGTTAGCTATGTATTTGTCACATATGGCCTTTATTACGTTGAAGTATGTTCTTTCTGTGATGAATTTTTTGAGCATTTTTATCACGAAAGGATGTTGAATTTTATCAAATGCACTTTCTGCATCTGTTGAGATGATTGTATGGTTTTTGTCCTTCATTCTACTGATATGAAATGTCATGTTTATTGATTTGCATATATTGAGCCATTCTTGCCTCCCTGGGATAAATCTCACCTGCTCACAGTGAGGTACCTTTTGATGTATTGCCGGATTTGGTTTGCTGGTGTTTTATTCAGGATCACTAGGTCTTCATTCACCAGGTATATTGTGTTGTGGTTTTCATTTTTGTTGTGACGTTGTCTGGTTTTGGTAGCTGGGTAACACTGGTTTGGTAGCTGGGTAACACTGTACTCCTTTGTGGTACAGGTTTGGTAGAATTCAGCAGTAAAGAAAGCCATCTGGTCCTGAGCTTTTCTTTGTTGGGAGACTTTTGGTTACCATTTCAATGTTGTTACTTGTTGTTGGTTTCTTGGTGTTTTCTCCTTCTTCTTGGTTCCATTTTGATGGGTTGTGTGTGTCCAGGAATATATTCACTTCCTCAAGGTTTTCCAGTTTATTAGCATATAATCGTCACCTTTGTAATTCTGTGCTATCAGTTGTAATGTCTCCTTTTTTATTTCTGATTTTATTTGTGTGGGTTTTTTTCGTTTTTTCTTAGTCTAGTTAGGGCTTTATTAAATTTGTTCATAATTTCAAAAACAAAACCCAACTCTTTGTTTCACTGATCCTTTTATTTTTTTAGTCTTTGTTTTTCTTTAGTTCTGCTCTGATTGTTCCTTCTGCTGCTTTTGGGTTTGGTTTGTTCTTGGTCTTCTATTTCTTTGAAGTACATTGTTTGGTTGTTTATTGGAAATCTTTTTGCTTTTTTGATATAGGCATTTATTACTATAACCATCCTCCTTAGCGCTGCTTTGGTTGTACCCCATATATTTTGATATGTGTGTTTACGTTTTCTTCTATATCAAGAATTGTTTTGATGTTCTTATTAGTTTTTTCATTGACTCAACATTCATTCAGCAGCACATTGTTTATGTTCCATATATTCCTACAGTTTCTAAAAGTCCTCTTATTACTGATTTCTAGCTTTTTTCCAGTATGGTCTAAAAAGATACTTGGTATGCCTTTTTTAAAAAAAATTTGTTAAGACGTGTTCTGTGGCCTAACATGTGGTCTGTCTTAGAGAATGTTCCATGTGCTGATGAGAAGAATCTGTACTCTGTAGCTTGTGGATGAAATATCCTATAAATGTCTTCCTGGTACATTTACTCTATAGAGCAGACTAAGTCTGAAGTTATTTTGTTGATGTGTCAGTGCTGAAATTAGAGTGTTGAAGTTGCCAACTATTATTTTATCTTTAATATTTGCTTTATATATCTGTGTGTTCTGGTGTTGAGTACATATCTATTTACAATCGCCACATCCTCTTGCTGAATGGATCTCGTTCTTATTATATGATGACCCTCTTTGTCTCTTATTATTTGTTTTCCACTTGAAGTCTGTTTTGGCTGGTGTAAATATACCTACTTCTGCACACTTTTGGTTTCTGTTTACATAGAGTATGTTTTTTTCATTTCTTCGCTTTCAATCTCTTTGTTTTTAGAGATGAAGTGAGCTTCCTAAAGGTAGCATATATTTGGATCTTTTGTTAAAAAATCCATTTAGCCCGTCTATATACTTTGTGGGAAATTTAAACATTTATTTTCAAAGTCATTATTGACAGGTGAAGACTATTCCTATTTTATTCATTATTTTCTGAATATTCTATATATCCTTATTCTTTCTTCCTCTTTCATTTATGTTTTCATTTAGGTCGGTTTTTTTTTTTTACAGAAATACCATTTGACTTTTTTCATGACCCGTATGGCACTGGTCTCGGTCACCGCAGGAAGGAACCAGGCGTGACACAGATTAGAAGTACTAGCTTGCGGGATGGGGGCTAACCTTATTTGCAGGGTAGCCCGGAGCCCCCTCTGCAATGGCTATTTATTAAGGTTATACACAACGGGTGTGGAGAGTTAAGGTAATTGACATATACAACAGGTGTGGAGAGTTAAGGTAATTGACATACACAACAGGTGTGGAGAGTTAAGGTAATTACATAAAAGTGTTAATTGAGGCCTGTTCTTATCAATAGATGTTTGCCAAAAAATGCTGTTTGTATTGCCAAGACCACCAGTGTTTTTTACCAGTACTTTGTAATTTAACTTGAGACAGGAATAGCAATTGAGCAATCTTTTGTCTGGCTAAAATTTGAGTTGGTTGGTTTACCGAAATCATGATCTATATTTCCCCTGAGAAGTTACTATCAATAACACTCGTGTGGACAAACACTCCATAGGATGTTAAACTACTTTTTCCTAACAATAACCCAATAGTACCTGGGGGAATAGGACCACATATTCCTATAATTAATTTCTTTACTTCCATGTTGGAAAGCAAAAGAACATTATCACATGCTGGTAAATCTAAAGCAGCAGTACCTGGGGTGTCGTGTAAAAGGGACGGCTTAAGTTGCTGGTGAGTGGGTAGGTCTCCAGGCCTGTATTCTTTGCCTGTGGGCCCTGGGCTGGGCCAGACTGACAGTTTCCCTGCTTAATTTGAGAGCAGCACTCATTGGCCCAATAGAACCCCATCTTACACCTGGGGCACAACCCAGGGGGCTTCCCTTTACTTTGTGTTTTTTGATAATTGATTTTCCCATTGACCTTCCCCTTCTAACACTCTCTCTTCATATGGCCTATCTTTTCACAATTATGAGATTTAACACAGTGCAATTTGAACCCTTTTTTAAAGCAATATCAAGAAGATTAGTAGGGTTTCGTTTCTACATCAGCACATGCCTGAATGTATTTCTCTAAGGGAGTATTTTGTGCTCTCAGAGAACGTAAAGCCTTTTGACACTCAAGAGTTAGTATTTTCAAATGCTATGGTTTGAAAAAGCATGTCTCTGAGCAACAACTGAGCAACGGCTTTATTGACTGAAGTTTTCAACCTAGCTAAAAAGTCAGTGTAAGGTTCATTTCCTGATTGCATTATCTTAATGGAATATTTCGAGATATCTCCAGGAGCCTGAACCTTTTCCCAGGCCCGAAGACAGCACAGCCTTTGTACAATAGCTATATCATCATACTGGAGTTGTCTTGGAATCCCCAGTCAGTGAGCTGTTCTGATGTTATAGGAACTCCTTTCTGCTGGTTTTGGTGACCCATCAGGTCAGCTGCCTACTTCCACTAAGTTTTGAACTGTAAATACTATCTGGATTCAAGAACAGTTCTGGCTATCATGTCCCAGTTTAAGAAATGAGTCACTGCTCTTAGGCAAGTCCCTGTAACAGACCTCTAGAAAACGGGGGCTGCATACCATACTGTGTTACAGCTTATTTTAAATCTTTCAGAACTGTAAAAGTGATCATATGGTGATCAAAACATTGGCCCCCTTGAAGGTACTGTGGAGTGGGAGGAGTATCAGTAACTGTGACTGGAAAAAGCCCCAAAGTGTCCTCCCAATTAAAGCCACCTGTCTTGCGCCCTTCTAATACAGCCTTCATAACAGAAGTCACAGGCGGCTCCTCCACATAGGGAGGTGCAGAGGGCAATGTTGGCTGATTATGTTAACATTCCCAAGTATGAAGACTATTCACCCAGTCTTCCAACTGTTTAATCTGAGCTGTCATAATGGACATTGGGGTATTTTCTTGCTTATTCATGTCTGTGTCACATACTTCTCCCCAGAGGAAGGGCCAGAAAAACCTTCATACATTCCTGGTTTCCAGTTGTCTTCAGGTCCAGGTTCCCACTGAACCTCACTATTCTCCTCACTTTCAAATTCTGCTCCAACATACCCTTCTTCCTCAGTTTATAATTCTCGTGACTCCCCAAATGGTAAGTTACCCATTATTTTCTCTAAATATCTTTGCTTATTATTTACCAAAGGCCTCACTTATTCTGAGTGGAGTTCCTTTGTTTCTAGTGTGGCCAAAGGTCCCACTTTCTCTGAGCGGAGTTTCTCTTTGGGACTTCCTTCCGCTGTCTACTGAAGGCTTCCCTTACTTCCAAATGTCCTTTGTCCCCTTTGGTCCGTGTCCCTGGTGTCCTGTTGTCTCCTGCAATATCCTGCCAACTGCACCAGATGTCGTGACCCCTATGGCACTGGTCTCGGTCACCACAGGAAGGAACCAGGCGTGACACGGATTAGAAGTACAAGCTTGCGGGAGGTGGGCTAACCTTAGTTGCAGGGTAGCCTGACCCCCCTCCACAGCGGCTATTTATTAAGGTTATACACAACAGGTGTGGAGAGTTAAGGCAATGACATACACAACACGTGGAGAGTAAGGTGATCACATGTGAGGGCTGCGTGCCTAGGGATTGCCACGTGCTCTTTCCTCACGGGCTCTTTCCCCACAACCCTCATGAAGAACTAAGCATCGATGTTTAACACATGCTTACTAGTGAGTGACGGATCTTATCTCATTCCGGAACACTGAGTTACTTGGGGGATTGCCCCCAAGTCACAAAACATCTCTAGGCTTCCCAGGAGACTGTCCTGTTCTCAGCGTGTCCTTTGTGATAAGAATCAGTAACTGTCCTTTGCAAGCATGGTGTCCATTCCCCTACAGACTTATTTCTCTTCCTCATTTGTGTGTTTTCATGCTGGTAGATACTGTTCTTTTACCTCCAGTTGTACGACTTCTAAATAACTTCTTGTAGAGTAATGATGATACAGTCCCTCAGTTCTTGCCTATCTGAGAAAGACTTTATTTCTCCATCATTAGTGACAGATAGCTTTTCTGGGCATGGTATTCTGACTGCCATTTAGTTTGTCTTTTAGTACTTTCAACACATCACCCCATCATCTCCCGGTTTGTAAGGTTTCTACTGAAAAATCTACTGATTTCTAAGGTGGTAATTGGTGTCAGTGGTGTTTGGGAGTTCCAAGTAGTTTAGGCTGTACTTATTAATAGAGACAGTGGCAAGGCTTTGCTCAAGCTGGGGATGCCACTGGTGGGTGCAGCAGGCTAGATGTGCTCATCCTCAGGCCCCTGAGCAGCATCCATGAACACTGGTGGTTTTGGTTCCAGGTGGTTCAGTCCTTGTGTCTCCAGTTGATCTGCTTGGGTGTTGGTGATAGGAGGAAAGAGAAATTTTGAGACACATGTATCCTAACAAATGATTCTTCTCTAGTACGAGTCAGGATGTGGTGACTCAGATGATAGTCGTCCCTGCAGAAAGCCTCGTCATCCCCTTCATGGCGGCAAACAAATGGTCTCTGCCCTGTGTATGTGCACAGGTGTGCACCGAGCTTCTAGGCCCTGGTATAATTGATGTAGCTGAGGAAGGAGCAGATGACCTTCCTGTGAAGAATGAGGGGTGACAGGAAAGAGGCTGGGTTCTTGGCAGATGTGGTGTGCTCACCAGTGATAGCCATGGATGACACCACCTCAGTGACCAAGACTGGTGGCTCTAGCATGCCCGGGCCTCCCCTCTTTTGGTCAGACATGTAGCTGTGTGCTGAGCCGTGTTCTGTGAGCCAGTACATGCAGCTGACTGCTCTAGGCAGACCCTACCTTTGACCACGTCCTTGTATTTACTATTTAAAACAGTTACTGTATTGCTCTGACTGTCATACAGAACATTCTTATGTAGAAAGCAATATAACTTATATAACTTTTGTACTATATAACTTATAGTAGAAAGCAATATAACTCAGGTCACTCTCTCAACATACAGTAGTGGGAGAGACCAAAGAAAGTAGTTAATGCATTTCAAAGTATCTATGATATATGAATAGGCACTAACTTTCAAAGCTGATTTAATCAGAAAAAATTACATAATATAGAAATGTTAACTATAGAAAATGGTTTTTAGATTCTAAAATTCTCTCTGAAATGAACTGACAGAATTGAAATTCTGTGAGTCTAAAAATCATTCCTAAGGTTTTCAACTTTATGTATTTATTTTTTTTTAGCCTGCTCTCAAGTATGTGCTGTATGCATTGGTTGGCTTTGTGGGGTTTGTAACCCATTACGTCCTGCCTCAAGTTAGAAAACAACTACCGTGGCACTGTTTCTCTCATCCTCTGCTGAAGACAGTGGAGTATAACCAGTATGAAGTTCGAAGTAAGTATTTCATTAACACTTTTCTTTTTAATACTTTTCTCCCTTACTCTGCTGATAGGTAACTGAGTTAAATAAGTATCATCAGAAATACTTCGGCGTGTGTGTGTGTGTTTTCGTTTGTTTGTTTGAGATAGTCTCAACTATGTCGCCCTTGGTAGAGTGCCATGGCATCACAGCTCATAGCAACCTCAAACTGTTGGGCTTAAGCAATTCTCTTGCCTCAGTCCCCCAAGCAGCTGGAACCACAGGTACCTGCCACAACGCCTGGCTACTTTTTGTTTTTGTTGTTGTCATTGTTGTTTAGCAAGCCTGGGCTGAGTTTGAACCCGCCAACCCCGGTGTGTGTGGCCAGCACCTAACCACTGAGCTACAGGTGCCAAGCTGCATGTGTATTTTATATTTAGGTTTCAGTCTGTTAATGAATCAAATGTCTTGCATGATGCTTTAATTTCAGCTGAACTATGAATGTTAGTGCTACAATGCCAGTTTTCTGCAGAAGAAACTTCTTCCCTCAATAAATTGTTCTTCACAGATCTGTGATTGACGATCACTCGTGTGTGTCTGTGACTTCTCTGTCATGTCTCTCCTCTTCCCCCCAATAAGACTTTTTTCCTCTTATTCCCCCCCCCCCCTTTTTTTTTTTTTTTTGCCATATAGACAACCCAATCCTGAGGCCTCTATTTGAAGTATTTTGGGGACAGGGATAAAAGAAAGGACTTTCCTCGTGTTTCTGCCAGAGACACTATACCACAGAGGTGTATACAAGAGTTGATAAAGTGCAAACAAGTTAAAACGTTTGTAATTGCTATTATTAGTTCAGATTTGGGATTAAAGTACAAAATGACCCCAAAAGAGATAAAAGGCCAGTCCACTTGGCAAGCTTCTTCCTTGGCACTATGAACGCTGACTTTTCTTGGCTGGGCATAGTGGCTCAGGCCACTCTGGTAGGCCAAGGTGGAGGATTCCTTGAACTCAGGAGTTCAAGCCCATTCTGAACAGGAGTAAGACCCCATCTTTCCTAAAAATAGAAAGGGCATAGTGGCAGGTGCCTGTAGTCCCAGCTACACAGAAGGCTGTAGCAAGAGGATGGCTTGCTATGAGTCTGAGGTTACTGTGAGCTAGGCTAAGCACTCTAGACTGGGCAGAGACTCTGCCTCAAAAAACAAACAAATAAAAAAACCCTGACTTTTCTTTCCTGTTGTTAAAGTATTCAGTTCTTGTTCATAGTCTTCCTCATTTTGAAGAAATACTAAAAGTTCTATGTCTCATCATTTATTATGTGCTAATGATTAAATAAGCCAGTTTTTTTCCTTCAGACTTTTCCTGCAATTAGTGCAGGAAAGAGAGTAAATTACTCAGTTGTTTGAAGGTGAATTAATTTTTTTAGAGACTTTTTTTTCTGAAGACTTTGAAAGCTTTCTATACCAAACTTGACTTTATAAAGCAAATTTCCTGGGCCTTTTGGTGAAATTGATTGGAACGTCATGTTTACTATAACCTTGATCACCAGTTTAATCTTGGAGAGATAAACAGTAATTTGTGGGTTTCAGTAATAACTCTGTGTAGACCTTTCACCAAATTTGCACATTTTATTAAAAATAAAACGTGTGTAAGAGTGTGTACTAGCCTCTTTCTACTGTCAGTAAAATAACACAGGATAAGATTATTTTTGATGGTGAGCCATTATGATTGCTGTCATATACAGGGTAGCCATAAAGTTAATGTGCAATTTAAAATAGTACATGAACTTTATGGCCATGTTGTATAAGTGATAGCAAGTATATCTAGTTTGTTTTAAAAAACAGAAATTTTCATTAAATTATTGATTGTGTTTTTTCTTTATTTTTGATCTTAACAACATTTAATCTAAAATCAAATTTTGAATCACCATAACTTTTTGGACTTGTTAATAGTACTAGGTAATAACAAAATTGATCTTCTTTCATTGTACTGATTTTCATTAGAGATCTTCCAAAAGAACTTCTAGATAGGCAGTTGTTTTTTAATAGCCATTAAAACCATGTTTTAAATGTTTTATTTTATGGTACTTTCCCCAATGAAATAATATTAAAATCTTTGAAAAAATGTTATTGGCAATGAAAATGGCTTTCATGAAGTCTGTGAATTCAAGTACTAGCATTTTTTTCTTTTTTTGAGACAGTCTCACTTTGTTGCCTTCAGTAGAATGCCATGGTGTCATAGCTCATAGCAACCTCAAACTCTTAGGCTCAAGTGATCCTCTTGTCTCAGCCTCCCAAGTAGCTGGGATTACAGGCGCCTGCCATAATGTCTGGCTACTTTTAGAGACGGGGTCTTGCTCTTGCTCAGCCTGGTCTTACACCCATAAACTCAGCAATCTACCTGTTTTGCCCTCCTAGAGTACTAGAATTACAGATGTGAGCCACCGTGCCCAGTCAATAGCATATTTTTATATTTGTTCTGAGATAGTATATCATATATATGTATATGCATCTATGTACTTATGTCCTAGCCTTTTTAAAACAGAGTATTTAGTAGATCATTTATTTGGGGGGAAGGGAGCAATCTAATAATCCATACTCTTTTTTTTCCATAAGCTTATAAGCATAAGAGAATAAAAGTTGTAGTTAAGAATTGAGCTCTCAAGAATTAAAGTTTAAAATGAAACTCATCTGAATATAAGTCATGTCTAAGTTGCAAATTTTTAAGTGTTGCAGGGCTCATAGAAGTTGACAATTAAAGTACTAGATTTTTTTACATTCTAATTTGTGATATAGAACTAAATTTAAGTTGTAAGGTTTTCCTTTCTATCCATTTCCTAAACTACTTCGTATGTTCGATGACATGTGGTCCTGTCGACTTATGTTGCCCTGTTAGATGCAGCCACTGTGATGTGGTTTGAGAAACTTCACGTGTGGCTTCTTTTTGTGGAGAAGAATATCATTTACCCATTGATTGTTCTCAATGAGCTGAGTAGCAGTGCAGAGAAAATTGCGAGTCCAAAAAAGTTGGATACAGAGTAAGTACAATAATTCTGTAATCTAAGCCTGACTATTAGGAGCTGTCATAGACAGTGTTTTAAGTTAGGAGCCAATAATTATCAAGTAATTATTGAGTCTCTCGTTGGTACAAGGCACTGTGAGATTAAAAATTCAGGCGAGTTAAACTCCTATTTCTGTGTTGGCATAGTCATTACTGCAGACATTGCTAACTGACATTTTATGAGAGAATGTTTATTTAGTAAGGTTAATTTTTAATGTCTGGCAAGTTTGAGAAATGGCTGTATTTTACAGCACGTCAGTGATCACTTGCCTTCTTGGTCTATCTGTAGGACAGCCCCCTAGAGTATGTGCGTGTTGTTGAGTATGTGTTAATGTATGTTTTTCTTATTCTAAATGCAGTTAGTGTTAAGGCAATAAAAGTATTGAGAAATTAGAGGAGCAGATGTCAGAATTACAATACTGTTTGTTTGAAAACTTGCTTTTTCGTATTAGTGATAATCATCCTCATACTATAAAAAGGAATATTACACTACACAGATTCCTTCAGGATCTGATTTGCTTACCTATACACATCATTTTTAGGAGTTTAAATTTGGTCTTTATATTTGTAAAGTTAGTAAATTCCATGGTTATTTTCTTGAAGGTAGTGAATTTGCTGCTGTTTCCCGTCAGGAGTAGATGACTTGTGCTCTCTTTCTGTCACAGATTAGGTGCTTTAGTGATCACCATTGCTGGTTTGAAGTTGCTGCGATCTTCGTTCAGCAGCCCTACGTATCAGTATGTCACGGTCGTCTTTACTGTGCTCTTCTTCAAATTTGACTACGAGGCTTTTTCAGAGACCATGCTGTTGGATCTCTTTTTCATGTCTATACTCTTCCACAAGGTAACTTATTGAAAGGAACTATCTCCCTACATAATACGCTTTTTAATGGGGATTATGTTTATATTTCATTTGATTTATTATCATTTAAAGAAGTTATATCTCTCTTCAACCAGGAGCATGTTAGAATTCCTAAACCAGGCGTCCTCAAACTGCTGCCCGTGGGCCACATGAGGTGGTGTGATTGTATTTGTCCCCGTTTTGGGTTTTTACTTCAAAATAAGATATGTGCAGTGTGCATAGGAATTTGTTCATAGTTTTGTTTTTTTAAACTATAGCCTGGCCCTCCAACAGTCTGAGGGACAATGAACTGGCCCCCTGTTTAAAAAGTTTGAGGACCCTGCCCTAAACAATGCTAGTCACTGTGTTATGTGAAAGATACATTTCTTGCTAGAGCTAGGAAGATAAGATTAAGTTACATAGAAAAAGTAGAAAACATTAATAAGTGTATCTTCCAAATGAGGTATAGTTTTGAATAATATTAGAAACAGAATTGGTAACGATTGAATTGGACTACAGGCTACTGGATAGATGGAGGGAGCAAAATCTAGCTGAGGATATAACCTGATAGCTGAATGAAGACAGTAGATGCTGAGGACAGTTTGACCAGGTGGGAGCAATCAGAAATTAGCTTGATGTAAGGTTTGAAGAATACCCTGAAGTTCAGAGAATGCTTCACAACTGTGTGACCTACCCCCAAAATAGATGTTCTCAGGCCTTTTAAAAATGAGATGGTGAAACCTGGGTCATCTTGCCTCCTAATTCAACAATCTTTTGGCTGAACCACACTGCCTTTCTAAGTGAAATAGTTGTACAGTCAGATGATTTGTAAATTAAGTAGCAATTAGAGTTCATGTTAACACTGACCACATGCAAAGGACTTTGACATATATTATCCCATTTGATAGGTAACAGAGAGCTGAAGCAAATGAACAGCTACAAAACACAATGAAAGTTCAATTTTAGGAAGGTTAGCCTGGTCAGCCACATTTGGGATGAATTGGGGAAGAGAAATCATAAAGGTATGGAGAACAGCTTAAGAGATTTTGACAATAATTCAGATGTGATAGAGCTCCAACCTAGGATGGAAACAATAAAAATGGAAAACCATTAACCTGAACAAGGTTTTATTGATAGTCATTTTCAATATTGTAGTAAATAGCTTCTGAAATGTTTCAATATAATACTTATTTATTCAACCGCTAGTTTGTGTGTGTTTTTATCATTTATTTATTCTTCTGGTGAGTATGATTATTAACCAAAGAAGGAAGGCTGAAAGTTAATCAGAGAATTATTTGTATAAAAAAGCATATAGTTTCTCACATATTTAAAATGAAAATTATAGGCTCAGCACCTGTTGCTCAAGTGGCTAAGGCGCCAGCTATATACACCTGAGCTGGCAGGTTCAAATCCAGCCCAGGCCCACCAAACAACAATGACGTCTGCAACCAAAAAATAGCCGGGCGTTGTGGTGGGTGCCTGTAGTCCTAGCTACTGAAGGCAGAGGCAGGAGACTTGCCTAAGCCCAGGAGTTGTGAGCTGTGATGCCACAGCCCTCTACCCAGGGTGACAGCTTGAAGCTCTTTCTCAAAAAAATAATAAAATAAAATAAAAATAAAATGAAAATTATATTTCATCTTATTTTACTATTGAAAAAAGTGAAAGTGATAGTAAAATATAAACTAAATCTTTGAAATATAGTTGCTACACTTAACTCTGCATTAGTCTGGGTTTTCTTAATATTTTTATTCATTAAATATTTTTTGAGAGCATACTATTTTCCACAACTGTTCTAGACACTTAGCCTATGTCAGTGAACAAATCAAAGTTCTTACCTAAGGAGTTTGCATTTTACATGATTGGCAGGTAGAATTTATGGTGTTTATAAGCAAGTAATATTCAGGAGATCTCTCTTCAGATATATTCACATATATTTTTTATTCTAAGATGTTGTTGTAAAGTAAACCATTGATTTAACTGCCTTTCAAGAAAAAAATTAAATATATACAAAAATGTTTTTACCTACTAACTACTTATCCTTGTAATTACATGGTTTTTTTTTTTTTTTTTAATATTACAGTCAAAATTTGAATACAGTCTTTTTCACATTTAGAATCTGAAGGGTTTTCGAGTCACTGCTTTTAAGTAGATATAATGACATTGTGATGATACAAATGCTGCTTTTACTCACTGTGATCTTGATTATTTTAGTACCGAGGATTGCCAGCATGATTTTGAGTCATGGCAAAGAATATTGAGGTTCATCTGCATTTTCTGATTAGATGAAGTTGTGATTTCTTCTTTAAATTGGAAATTAAACAAATTCATTTGTTAATCAGCCAAAGTATTTTAAGAGATGAGGTATTTGTTGTCTAATTGTGGCACCAAATTATTCACAAGTTTCTCCTTTTAAGACTCTTATCTGGTTGAGTGTTTGACTTTGCCTTGTCTAACATGGTAGAAGCAATCTTGAACAAACACAGCAACTCTGTTTCTACACTGAAGACATGTTCAGCAACAGTAACAGATCTAAACTTAAGTTCTTAAGGTTCAAATGTGGATTGTGTTTTTATTGACAATTATGGAGGTAGTGAAGAGATGCCTAGAACGTACCACTGCATTTCTATGCAAAAAGACAGTGACAATTACATTACAATTGCTGTTTTCACATTCCTTTTTGACATTGCATTTAAAACATACTCAGTTTCCAAAGCACAAAAACTTGGGGAAAGTATATGTTAGAATAAAATAAATGTATGTGTTATTTAAGCTTTGTAGACGTCTAGATGTTTTGTTCTTGAACTGTTATTTTGCTGCTTCCTACTTTTGTTTTGCTTATGGTAGTAATATGTGGCCAGTAGAGCACATCACTCCCTAAGTCAGCTGTCTTTACTTAAAAATAATGTCTTTACTAAGAAATAAATGAAGTGTTTTGGCCATTGATGTATCTTTTCCTATTCCGCAAATGGCAAATAATTTCAATGCCATTTCCCTATAAGAAAAAAATACATCTTACAAGTTTTCCATTTCAGGTTCAAGTATGTGATGCTAAGGTTTTTTACAGATTTCTCTTTTCTCCTACAGCTTTGGGAACTCCTTTATAAACTGCAGTTTGTGTACACTTACATTGCCCCATGGCAGATTACATGGGGCTCTGCTTTCCATGCTTTTGCTCAGCCCTTTGCAGTGCCCCGTATCCTTCTCAGTTAAGTTCTGTAAGAATGAACAGGCGTGCCCTTGTTCAGACTATCAGTTTGTAGGTATGACCTTTCACAGGCATGGAGTATAGGTAATTATATAATAAATCATCAAAAACTCACACTCTTTTGAGTCCTAAACTGATTTTGATTGTGTGGCTTGTATGAACATCTGTGGCCTACAGATCATCTGAACATGAGAGGAAAGTATTAAAAGTTTTATAATTAAGTGAAGCTAACTTAAAATTTTATGTTTGCCTGTATCGATATTAAAGTTCATTAATTTTTGATGTATATAAAATGTGTACAGAAATAAAGATACAAAGCTTGAAAAATAATATGGTTATAGAAACTCTGTCCAAATTTTTCTATTCTTGTCATTTCTTAAAAATATTTTCTTAATAATGGCAATGATGACATTGATGTAGAAATACAGACTTTTGGTGTCTGTAGTTTTGGTTTTAACCTTTTGGAAGATTGGTCCCAGGCATCTCTGCCCAAAATTGATATGTGGATTTTTACCAAATACATTATCAAATATTCAATTGGTTTCTTTCAAAGCATCAGGCCACGTTGTACTTTCCTCATTGTGTCTTTTTATCGGTAGTCTCTTATTCTGACAGTGACACCCTCTCTGCAGTGTTCTGGTAAACCTCATTTCTCTAACTGGCGTGATCTAAATGTGTCTGTGAGTTTTGTTTTCGTTTGTTTTGGTTTGGAGGTGTGTGTGTGCTCAGATGAATGTTAATCTCCTTAACCAGTTTCCCTGTAGATTCAGCCATGTTGCTTGTTCAGGCTGTTGTGTCAGCCCTCTTCTCCACTCCACTCAACCCCTTTCTGGGAAGTGCAATCTTCATCACTTCATATGTTCGACCTGTGAAATTCTGGGAAAGAGACTATAAGTGAGTAAAATTAAACACTTGAAACGACAACGTTTATCTTCTTTACTAGGAAACAATATTGGTAGCATAACTTTTAAGGTATTTATAGAAATGTATTGAAATCGATTAATTGTGTTCATGATCATGATTGTGTTGAAATATTTTTGCTAAAAATTTGGGAGAAAAATGTTTTTTTCCTACTTATAAGATATTTTAAAACTATATTTTGATTGAATATACTCGTTTTTGTATCTTACAACTCATTTCTTAGAGAATTATTTTACATTAGTAATACTGTACAACTTTATAGTATGCAATAATATATGAGCTGTGACAGTTATATTCATGAACTCATCCTAGAAATAGTTGCTATGTATCACTATAATTAGCTTCAAAGTTTCCCTTGGGAATTTATGCACTGACACCAGCACCCAGTTCACCTTTCAAAGCAATTTGGAATTCCTTTTCTGGAATGGCCATCAAAGCAATTGTTGTATTACCCTTGATGCCCTGAATGCCATCAAAATGTCTTCCTTTCAGTATTTTCTTTATCTTCAGGTAAAGAAAAAACTCATTGGGGGGCCAGATCACTTGAGTTGGGAGGGTGGTTCAATGCAGCTTTGTTTACTGACTAAAAGTCTTTCACAGACTGCCCTGTGAGCAGGTTCATTGCCATGATACAAGAGCCATGAGTTGTTGGTCAAGATTATCAGTTAAGATTTTCCTGTTCCTCTGATGTTTACTTGGTCTTCTATGCTTCTTACAGTTAGCCAACAATTTTGATGCACAACTTGATGGATTTTTGCTGTGTTTTTGTCAGTTCTGCTCATCACTGGCCACCCTCACCTCCGTTCATCAGTGACGCTTTCTCTCCCCTTGGAAAGATGTTTAATCCATTTGTACACTTCCATTATCCCCATAAACTTGGACTAACATGTTTCTGATTTCACTGCCACTCTTGCCAAATTTAGCAAGAAATTTACAAGCATTTATTCATTGCTCTAATTCAAGCACCAACATTCTCAGGACAGCACAGAAAAACATGCAACAACAATAATAATATATCCCACTCAGCAAAACACTGCCAAACATTGATGTGAATACAGCTGAGAGACCAATAAATCAAGGTTATGAAACATGAAAATTTACTGAGTTGTGCTGCCAATGTAAGCGCGTGGTGGCCAGTTATCAGGCTTTGTATTATTATAATAGTCATACTTACTTTCTAGAACTAACGACTACCTTTGGACATGAAATGTTTTCTGCGTTTAGACTTAGTTCCTTAGGCTGCCTGTTTAATGGCTGGTAACCATGTTTGTATGTCATCTCTCCAAATTTTATTTTATTTAATTTAAGGAAGAATTCCTAAAAGGGTAGTTACTGAGTTGTGGAACTAAAACATTTTCAAGGCTTTTAATATGTATTAACACGTTGATTTAGGAAGAGCTTGTACTAATTTATACTTACATTGGCCATCTGCACAACTGCCTTTCTCCCTACGCTTTCACATATTGACGTATTTAACAGGTAAATATTATAATCTCATCCTTCACATAAGGAAGATCTTGTGGATTTGAAATATTTACGTTAGTCCTTTATCTAAAACCACATCTATTGTTTCTCATTTTGGCAAACTCAGTGTTGGCTTGTGTCTTACACTTTGGGGCAAACGTTTAGTCCCAAATAATGTTCCATGACAACAGTACTTAAACCTTTTGATTTCAGAACCACTTTATACTCTTAAAAATTTTTAGAAGTGCTAAAAGTCTTTTTTTTTTTTTAATGTGGGTTTTTTTTCTACCAATATTTACTGTAGCAGAAAGAAAAACTAAAATCATTTTAAATGTTTACCAAGAGCTCAAAGCTACAGTGTGCTCTGATCACACCTGTGCATTCTGTGAATAGCCACTGCTCTCCACCCTGGGCAGCATAGTGAGACCCAGTCTCTTTGTTTTGTTTTGTCTGCTTCCTTTTTCCTTCGAGACCCAGTTTCTTAAAAAATGAAAATGGATCTGCTTATGTTTTCATAGAATATTTCTAAAGTTTGCCCAAGAATCCACAATCTAAGGCTATTTGATGCTGGAGTTCCCTTTTTCTATTAATTAGTTTAAAATAACAATAACAAAGTAGAACCTCCCTAGTTGGCCACCTCCTTAAGTTCACCTAATTTTCATAGACCAGACATGCATCACCTGTTCATATCAGTACAGTAGGCCTAGTATTCCTCCCCCGCTAAAAAATCAGAAGAGTGGCATTATTTTATAGTTTTGTAAATCGTTTCAAGTTCTGACTTTTTAAAAGATGGATGGATTCTCATATCTGTTTCTGCATTCAATTTGTTGTAATGTGTTGTTTTGGTTCAAGCATATGAAGAAAGTCTGGCCTCACACAGATATGTAGTTGGAAAAGTATTTTAATAGCCTTTTAAAGCAGTTGTGGATATTTTTCTTTGCTCCTTCACTAAACATCAAGAAATGCTAGTTTCTTAGAGCTAGTTGCAATGTGAAATCTAAACCATATCTCAGAATTTTTGGAACTATGTCACATAAAAATTAGTGAAATGGATGGAATGAATGTTTTACCCATGCATGATTTTGTAACATTATTGGTCATTTGGAAAATATTGGTTCACTGAGTAATGTAGATCTTCCAAATATGTACACATTTTATTATGCAGTATTTAAAAAAATATGTTCACTAGATTACTATATCAGCACCAATTTAAAAAATAATTCAAGTGTTAGGAATCTGTCAAGCTCCTGGTAGGTACAAGTTTTCCAAAATTCTCAGTTTTACTCAAAAGCTTGAATTTTATCATTGTCAACAGATACTACCAGTTGTTTTTCTTGAGATGACAGACTCACTTTCTTTCTTGTGTGTGCAATATCCTTTAAATACCTACATCTGAGTGAGCTAACTTTTCCATCAGTCATTCGGGTAAGAATGGCAGTCCAAGAACAAAAAGGAGCTAGCTCAGCTTACGATTCACACAGTTGCATCAGTGTTTTCCCGTGTGATAAACATTGTGCTTCAGAGTAGAAATGCTTTGTGTGTATTTTCTCATTTTGCCTGTACTAAGGGGTTGAGATTTAATAAAATTAATAATGTTTACTGCTTTATCAGGGATGTTTTCAAGTGAAACTTGACGGTTTTGTTTTGTTGACTTCTTTGTGCACATGTGGCAGTGCAGAGGACTGTCATTTGGTGCCATGCTCTTCATTCACACTCAGGCACCAGCAGCCTTAAACCATCATTGCTCTTACACCATCAGTGCAGTTGGCAACACAGTGAAAAATGGCAAATAACAGCTTAGTATTATTATGAAAATAGTATTGGTCTGGAAAACTTCCCAAAAGAGTCTTGGATTGCATGGATCACATTTTGAGAACCACTGTTCTAAAGAACACCATACCTCTGGGCATTAGTAGATGTACCTTCCCTTGCAAAGAATGTTCCATGCACTGTGAATTTTTAAGAATCATACACAGTATATATTTTTACATTATGGTCAATCTTTTTTCACAGTACTCTCATAGGTATCTTTCTGCACACTATGCAGTGAAAACCTGCTATGTTTATATGTGGGTAAGATGGGAAAGTAGAAAAAAACCTTCCTCCTAAAGTGTGCTACTGACTTGTTACCATTATACTAATCATACACTTTCTGCAGATATTTTTATGAAGTAGCAATATTTATTTCCACTATAACCTGTAATTTCTACTTCACTCTAAATTATTACACATTTTTTTTTAAATGTAAAGAAAGTTATTAAAATGTTTTTTTTTTTTTTTTTTTTCCCCCTCTTCAGTACAAAACGAGTGGATCATTCAAATACCAGATTGGCTTCCCAGCTTGACAGAAACCCAGGTAATCTTTATTTGTGAACACGGAGGCAAGTCTAAGGATTAATTATACACCTCTATGTTTATGTTCACTCCCAACTTGGTGGGGAATTCTCTATGAATGCCAAATAGTAATTTTTTTCAAAACTCAGTATCTTTTGTTTTATTTCAGCAAAACGTGTGTGAATTAATCTACAGTTTATAAAATGCATTTTGAGAGTGCTGATAGGTGTAAAAGAATGCCATTTAAGGATTGTTCTTTTTTTTTGGCCGAGGCTGGGTTTGAACATGCCACCTCTGGCATATGGGGCTGGCACCCTATTCCTTTGAGCCACAGGCGCCGCCCAGAATTGTTCTTTCATAGGTTAAAAAGTAGAAAACAGTTAAAGTAAAACTGATCAGATGTGTTGAATGGTCAGACTGATAACAGTATTTATTAATAAGTTTGCTTCTACCTTCCCATCAGTGTTTAGGTAAATATTAATTTAATTTTGTTCAGTTTGTTATGTACAGAGATAACATCTAGGCAGCCAACTCAGGATAGAGCTTCATTGTGTGAACCTTAGGTTGGTGGTACCATCTAAAATCTGGTCCTTAGTTTTTCATTTGGGGAAACATCATTTTGTTGGCCTAATAGTAGTCTGACACAGAGAAAGTGAATCTCACTACCCCAGCATGAGGGATTAATCTATCAACGAGAACGCCAATGTATTAATTTACTAAAGGAAATTTTACTTCCAACTAGACTGGAATATTTGTATCCATTTGACTCATGAATTTCTTCAAATGCTTTATCCAGCTGAGAAACCAAACTAAAAGAATCAGATCGATTCTTAATTAGAAAATTAAGGAAGACTTATTATTTGACATTAATGACTGTCATGATTAAGTTCTAGTAAAGCAAAGTGCCATTTCCTCTCTAGTTCTCATTCTGATCATGCCATCCTACGTAACAAAAAGCACATGACCTGAATTAATACACACACTTTTGTGATGGGCAGACGTAGAATTTAGTCATTTCACTGACATTAGAATCTGGGGTTTCCCTTTCATTATTTTATTTAGTTTGCTGAGTTTAAAATAATTTTTGAGCTGTAAATCTTTTACCATTCTCCCATACTTTGAGCAGCCATTTACAAATTATTGCTTTGGATGGGTTACTTCTAGAGATAGCCATGTCACTTACGAAGTGATGTTTTATCTTAATTTAATGTTTTTCTTAAAGGATGATACTAACATCCAGTTTTGTGGGTTCTTTGCTGCTGTATCTGAATACAGAATTTATTTCCCCTTAATATTAGCCATCTTGACGTATAGGCTGACCAACTTCTCTTTGTTTTGGAGTGTCTTATTTATTTGAAACTTGTATTATTTTATTGATTTCCTTCACCAAGAAGTCTTTTTATTTTCCTGAATTCTATTACCTTTTTTATTTCTCTTGCATGGTTTTAATTACGAGATGTATTTTATTGAATAATTTGTGAACTGATAATGAGATAGAAAAGTCTTTAGATTGCATCTAATCCAGTTCCCACCTTTTATTGATTGGAACTGTAGATTGTGAGAGTAATGTGACTTCTAACTCTGAATTCTAAAACCTTTCCGTTATCCTATGTTTCATTTTTATATAGGAATTGTTATAGGTGTGAATGATTATTTTCCTTGTCAAATAAATAAATATAGCCCTAAGTTAGTTTTAATATTTTAAACAGTCTTGTTTGTCTATATAAAGGAGACTTATGATGAAATTTTACTTCTTTTAACCCCTTTTTATAGGATCAGATGATAACAATCTGAATTCCATCTTCTACGAACATCTAACTAGATCCCTGCAACACAGTCTGTGTGGTGATTTGCTACTAGGACGGTGGGGAAACTTCAGTACAGGGGACTGTTTCATCCTTGCCTCTGACTATCTCAATGCGTTAGTACACCTCATAGAGATAGGCAATGGTCTGGTCACTTTTCAGCTACGGGGACTTGAATTCAGAGGTAAAGCATTCACTTTTTATAGCATATTCCTATGACATTTTAGTTTTGTATGTTTATATCTCAAATCAAAAGTTGTCATAAAATTAGATCTTTGGGATTGTGGAGTTGGAAAGTTGTCAAAGAGTAATGATTACATTTTTCCCTCAAAATTCATATTCCAAGAGGAATTATTTTTACTGTATGTCATCAAATGACTTTGTTTTCCTGGAGATGTTGAACTTCTGTCACTCTGTGTGTGCCTCTTTCTAGTCCCTTTTGTGATCATTTGGCATAAATTTGTTAGATGTCTGGCAGCATAGGATGCCACATTCCTGTGCAGGGCAAAGCAGTTACATTCATATACACAACTTGCCTTTGTCCTCAATAATTTTTTTAATGAAGATGAAATTCACATAACCTACAATTAATGACTTAAAGCAGAAGTCCTCAATCTTTTGGCCCCAGTGACCAGTTTTATGGAGGGCATTTTTTCCTACAGACCAGGGTAGGAGAGGGCATTAGAGTCTCATAGGAGCATGTAACCCAGATCCCTCACATGTACAGTTTACAGTAGGGTTTGTGCTTCTGAGAATCTAATGCTGTCTTTGATGTGACAAGAGGCAGAATGCAGGTGGTGACATGAGCAGTCGATGGGGAGCAGCTGTAAATATAGATGAAGCTTTGCTGGCTTGCCGGAGGCTCATCTCCTGCTTTACAGCCTGGTTTCTAATAGTCTGTGGACTGATTCACAGCCCTGGGGTTGGGAACTGCAGATTTAAAGTGAAGAAATCAGTGTTATTTAGTATAGTCACAATGTTGTACGGCCACTACCTCTGTCTACAAGGTCAGACAACTAAGTTAGTGAACTCATCCTAGAAAAAGTACTATATAACCTCATTGCTAAGTATCACTACAGTCACCAGATGGCCAAGGGAAGTGCTTCCAGGTGACCATAGTGATACTTAGCAATGAGGTATGCAGCACTTTTTCTAGGATGAGTTTGCGAACTAGTTGCCAGATCTCATAGTTGCAAAGCATTTTCATTGCTTCAAAAATACAACCCCGGGGGGGGGGGGGGGGGGGGGGG
>CAUYPK010012419.1:0-14811 GCA_963574355.1 Loris lydekkerianus | reverse complement strand
GTGGTGTGGGGGGGGTGTTAGCGGGGGACCCTGTGGCATGGGGGATGTTTGCAGGGGACCCTGTGGCATGGGGGGGTGTTAGTGGGGAACCCTGTGGTGTGGGGGGGTGTTAGCAAGGGAGCCTGTGGTGTGGGGGGGTGTTAGTGGTGGACCCTGTGGTGGGGGGGTGTTAGTGGGGGACCCCATCATGTGGTTTGATACTAGTGTGGGAACCCTCTGGTGTGGGAAGATTTTAGTGTTGGGGTCTCTGATGTAGGATGCTAATATTGGGGTGTCCCGTGTTTCAAGCTGATGCTGGGATGGGGCTGGTCCTTGGGGTTCTCTGTTGATGACTGGACTCCCTCACGTTAGGTGCTTGAGAAGCTCACTTTCTGCTGTTCAGTATAAGCTCCAGAACGCTCAGTATGATGGCTCAGCTGGGCATCCTTCAGGCAGAGCTTCAGAAATTTTGCTTTGTCAACCATGATAGGGAATTTTCATTTCTTTCTTATTTGATAGTCCAGATCAAACAAATTTCTTTTATTAGCCAAGTCCCAGATCGGTAGTGTTGAGCTCATCTGAGAAAGAGCATAGGAGTAGGTGCCACCTCATATGCGAGAGGTGGTGGGTTCAAGCCCAGCCCTTGCCAAAAACTGCAAAAAAAAGAAAGAGCATACACCTAGGGTCGGTTTCCTGGAGTTGCCTAACAGCTGCCTCTGCAAAAGGCCTGGAACTTCCCGGTCATGGTGACAAGGCCCTCCTTAGCAATTTCACCATGAAGTGCCCCATCCCTCCCAGGCCCAGACCAGGGCCCCTGTGTCTGAGCTGCCCTCCACCTGTCTCTCATGCCCTCCACCTGTCCCTCTGTGACTTGTCCTCTTTTCTGGCTGGTGCCTAGACCACCTGGTCTCTGCCCATACTCCTGCATGTCCACCCAAGCTCCCAGGACAGGACCGGGCGTGCCACACCTGGGGAGGGGCCTCGATCAGCAGAGGGGCCCTGGGTGTACAAACACATCTACCCCTCAGGGAGGCCATGGCTCCTGTCATGCCATCTGCACTTTGCACCTTGCACAAACCAAGGGCAGTATGGTTGGGATGAGGCAAAATGACCGAGCACTTTGTTTCTCAGGTGTGCCTAAAATATTACGAGCACGAGTTTGTGGAGCTGGCCTGCCAGTGCCCTGCTGTGGTGTGCTGCCGCTGCTCACCCACACAGAAGGCGCACATCGTGACCCTGCTGCAGCAGCACACAGGGAGGCGCACCTGTGCTATCGGTGAGCGCAGCCCCACCTACAAGCCCCCAACCCAAGCTGAGGACATGGGAAATGCCACCTCCCATCTCTATAGTGACATTTTAAGAGAAACTGATGTCCTGGCATTCATAGACAAAATTGCATTCCATCTCTAAGGCTAAGTTGATTTCATCAACATTTACTGGAAATTTTTAAAAGCCTATAATGGATAAAACAAAAACATACAATGGTGGGTAAGTGTTTCATTTGATTTCACAACTTTTCGTGCTTCCCAGGTGACGGAGGAAATGATGTGAGCATGATTCAGGCAGCCGACTGTGGGATTGGGATTGAAGGAAAGGTACGTGCGTGGCATGCACACTTCGCACGATCCACACACACTGATGTGCTGGTCTGTGCCAGGCTCTGAGCTGCGCTGAGGCAGACAGGTGGGTCAGCGGCCTCCCCACTGTCCTTTACTCTGCAGTGGGGAGTCATCTTTGTGACACACAGGTAACATCCACAGTGCGTCAACACCGTGATGACGTGTCCTCTCTGGGCACCTGGAGCGCCCACTCCCTCTCCACACAGGGTGCTCTGTCCAGGGGTCATGTCTCCTGGCCCACCGAGCTGTGGTTTGAGGTTTGTTTCTATGCCATCTGAATGATATTCCCATCTCTTTCCCATAATCACTTAACATAAAAACAGCTAGAAATACCTGGAAAGTCAGATATTGGCTGACTTGCTGGCTTGCTTTTTTCCTTGGGTAGTTTATTCTACAATACCTTTCACTACCTTTGTGAAATAAGAAATAGATTGTGTTTAAAATGTGAGAAAACTGAGGTTTGGAGAATTGTCTTGAAGAAGCCCAGGATGACAGGGCAATGTCCAAGGACTGCCAGCCCTGGTCTCCTGGGGTCCCTGTCACCCCCACCCCCTAGACACTGCCAGCCCTGGACTCCTGGAGTCCTTGTCACCCCCAGGCACTGCCAGTCATGGCTATCCTGAAGGCCCTGTCACCCCCTAGGCCGGGGGCACAGCCTGTGGACTACTCAGACCTACAGACGCCCTTGGGCAGGTGCACGTCTGCCTATCACTGTAGGCCCTTCCCCCATCAATCAGCTGGAGCTTTCAAAGTCATATATAGAAAGAATTTCATCTCCTTTTCATTCAGCCTGAGTTCTAGAAGTTGGCTTACAGGGTGTGGTTCCAGCACCTGTAACATCTGAAAGGTAGTTTGTGTTCTCATTTCAGGAAGGAAAGCAGGCGTCTCTGGCAGCTGACTTCTCCATCACGCAGTTCAGACATGTGGGCAGGCTGCTCGTGGTGCACGGGCGTAACAGCTATAAGAGGTCTGCGGCGCTGGGACAGCTGGTCATGCACCGGGGCCTGGTCATCTCCACCATGCAGGTGCCCACCTACGTGCTCGGGTGTGCGCAGCAATGTCATTTAGAAGGCCACAGGAGCATCACAGGGGCATGTGTGATTGCTCGGCGTCCTGGACGTGATGGGATTCTGACCAGGGGGTGGGGGCAGCTCTGCAGAGCCTGAGTGCAGAGTGGTGGGGGTGCCGTGCATGTCCTTTGACCTGCGGTCTTCTCTCTCTCAGGCTGTGTTCTCCTCCGTCTTCTACTTCGCCTCTGTGCCTCTGTACCAGGGATTCCTCATGGTGGGGTGAGTTGGAGTCAGTCCACATCGTGTTGTGGGGTGTCATGTAGGGACAGCTGTTCTTTTGAAAACACATGTATAGAATGTTGTTTCTGAGTTACTGTTTATGCAGCTGACGTTTAGAGTGAATAACACTGATGTAAAAACTACTTGGGTGAACTACAAGATCCCCTGTGCAGGCCCTCCTCCTGCAACCGTGCTGCTGTATCTCTCACGGGGAAGCCACAACATGTGTCAGGACCTGGATGGGATCTGAGACTTTCATAAAGGGCCCAGGACATGAGAAACAGCAGGGCCCAAGCCAGTGGCCACAGTGGGCCTTTCAAGGGCTGCCCCTCTGCTGGCCAGCGAGGTCTAATCATGATGGAGGGACAATCAGTTAGTGACAGAGAACAGGAGAAAAAGCACTGCAGTGTTTCCTTAAACATGGGTATGATATAGCCTGTTCCAAAACCCTCCTGGCATGAACAGAATCTCATTTTCAGTGATATCCACTTGGATGTCTTAGAAAAGGGCATTAAGGTGCGACAGGCGCATAATCTGTACTGAAGGCTCAGCTGGGCTTGCCACTAGACCTGGGAAACAGGAACTTTCTGTGCACAGTGACTGGCTTAGAATTTATCTTCTCCTCTTCCTCATGGCTGGACCGAGGGTTGTTGGCATGTGGCAGGCAGGATGGAGGCCCTGCCCCCTGCTGCTTCCTCCCAACCTCCGAGAAGCTCATCCCTCCTTAACCAGATTCTGCATGCAGGAGCCTCAGAGAGAGCTTTAATGGTGACGGCAGCAGCCGTGGTGCTCGGACACAAGCCTTTGCTCACCCTCCCGCTGTGTGAGAAAGTGCGAGGCCCAAGAGCCCCAGGACCTACTTCAAGGGATCCTGACAAGCCATGTACACCAGCCCTCTGTTGCCTGAGACCCCATCTCTACTAAAAATAGAAAAACTAGCTGGGCATCATTGTGGGCACCTGTAGTTCCAGCTACTTGGGAGGCTGAGGCAGGAGGATAACTCAAGCCCAAGAGTTTGAGGCTGCTGTGAGCTCTACCCAGGGTGACAGAATGAGACTCTGTCTCAAAAAATAAGAAATAAATAAATAATGAAATGAGTTTTGCCTTTACCTAGTAAATAAATACTGAGAATTGAGCAAGAAGCGACATATTTTCCCAAAGTGAAATCTAAGCAGACCAAGGTCCTGTCGCTCTAGGACAGAATAGCCAGCTCTGGAAACCAGGGGACACATGAGGGCAGTGGTCTCAAACCTTCCTAAGGCCGCAACCCTTTAATACAGTTCCTCATGTTGTTGTGACCCCCAACCATAAAATTATTTTCATTGCTACTTCATAACTGTAATTTGCTGCTGTTAACGAATTGTAATGTAAATATCTGATATGCAGGATGTAGTTAGGCGACCCCTGTGAAAGGGTCGTTCGACTCCCAAAGGAGTCACAACCCATAGGTTGAGAATCGCTGCATTAGGGTCTCATCCTTAGTCATTTCATTAGTTCTTCACAGAAATTATGGCCCAGGGGCAAGAAGAAGGGGCAGGCACTCACTGGGGACCCCTGCCTACCCTTGCAAACAGGCTTCCTTTGGGGTTCCACACCCTCCCTCCAGAAAGAGAGCTCCCAGGCAGAGTCTCCTGGTGAGCTGTGTGGGCTGCAGGCCTGTCAGACAAGCATGCACACAGCAGCCAGCTGCAGGCCCTGGGGGATGTTCCTGGTGGAGGCACAGGCCCTGGGGATGCTCCTGATAGAGGCACAGGCCCTAGGGGGAGTGCTCTTGGTGGAGGCACAGGCTCTGGGTGATGCTTCTGGTGGAGGCTGCTCTCTGCTCCTGCTTTATGAAAGTGTCCAGGGACACCAGGCCATGTGCCAGGAATGCTAGCAGCTTCCCCAGACTCCACTCACGGTGCCACACCACAGTGATGGCCCTGGTGTGATCACTTTGTGTCCTTGCAAGTGTCTAACCTCGAGAGCCTGTGAGCACTTGCCAAAGTTAGACAGCATAGTGACAGAGCACCCAAGAAGGTAAGTGACAGTGGGAGGACCAGGGAGGGCCAGCAGGTCCACGGGAGACTCCCCAGGGGCCACAGGAAAGTGTGAGCTCTGTGGTTTATCAGAAGGGCCTGGGGAGCTTCCAGCCACAACTAGAACAACAGGGAACAGATTTACCTCCAAGAATAATCAAGTGGAAAAAAGGCTGAAACCTGAAACAGTCGTTTTCAGACTATGGATCACAGGCCATAGGAACAGAGTACCTCAGAGGGAAACAGTGCTGAAATTTCCAGAACTCACACTAATGGAGCTTTGAATCTTAGGTTGGCAAATGCATGAAACATTAAGAAACAGTTTACAAAATGGACTTCATCAAAATTAAGTTTTTTCCCTTCCAGAGATAATAGTCATCAAATAAAAAGACAGATGGAGAGAAAATACTTTCACCACACGTATCTGACAAAAGTTTTGTGTCTGGAGATGTTAATTCCCTTCGACTCAGTGATAAGAAGATAACTGAATATTCTTTAAAAAGCTAAAATTTTGAACTTAAATCACAAAAGAAGATAGAAGATGCCGAGAAACACAAGGAAGTACATTTGCACTGTTTGTTACTAGGAAGTGCGAGGCCGCCCGGGCAGGTGGTCCTGTGCAGCACGCACGGAGAGGCTCAGGCATTGCACAGGACCTGTAGGAATTGCTGGTGGGAATGCACAAGGCTCAACATGCCCCAGAAAACAGTTTGGCAGTTTTCATAAGACTAAACATATGCTTATATACGACCTGACAAGCCTCCTTCTTGGTGTTTACCCAAGAGAAATGAAAACACCCACATCTATAGACTTGCACAGGAGTTCTCATGGCTGTGTTTATGATAACAAGGATTAGAAAATCCCAAATGCCCTTCAGCTGACGGGTGGAAGAACAAACCATGTTGTGTCCATGCAATGAAATGGTCAGCAACATGGAGCAAGCATAGGACATACAAACCAGAGAAAGCCGAGAATGTAGGAGACTCTGCAGGCACCTGCTGGTAACAGGACAGGACGTCACTGTAGCAGCAGGAGGCAGACTGACTCCCCCTGCCCAGGCACAGGGCCTTCCTCTGGGTCACAGGACACCTGCCAGAGTCTTGAAAGGGCTAACTAAAAACTGTACTTAGGGGTCTGTGAAAAGAGGGTGGCTCTGATTATTTCAAAGGTTGAAAATCTCAAGAAGTTCAGCCATCTCATCAGTGTGCTGGAGCCTTCCTAGTGGGGCTGGTGACGGTGTGGCCCTGGGCTCTGACCCAGAGTGAGGTCTCACATCAGCACCCATCCCAGGCGGCACTGCTGCCTTCTGCAGTAATGGGCTCGTCTTGAATTCCCTGGTCCTGTTACATCTCCAGATTCTAAGGAGCATGGGAGTTCAAAGAAAATTAACAGAAGTACACAGGTTTAACCTAATAAAGAAATTAAAAGTTGAATTTGTACTTAAAGTACTCTGAAGCATTCAGATATTTACTTTTAAGATTTCTTCCCAGTAGTAATTTTCCAATAGCACAAAATGATATGAGATATAAAAGATTGATAAGTTCCTTCATGTAAGAGAATATCTCATATATAACCCTCCAGGGGTTTAAAAAGTTGAACAGCCTGTGCTTAGTGACCATGGAGTCCGGCAGACTGAAACAGAACGTAGCCCTTCAGCATCCACACGTCGCAAGGCTTACAGATTCATGCTGTCATGGGGCTTTCTTCCTGGTTTTCTACCACTGGATGATTTTCCCTGTACAAACACTTCCTCACAGGTGAAAATGGCATTAAAAATCCCAGGTGTATGCTCGGTGCTCATAGCTCAGTTGTTAGGGCTCCAGCCACATATACTGGGCCTGGTGGATTCAAACCTGGCCCAGGCCTGCCAAACAACAATGACAACTTCAATGAAAAAATAGCTGAGCATTAAAGCTGTAGTCCCAGCTTCTTAGGAGGCTGAGGCAAGAGAGTTTTTACGCCCAAGAGTTTGATGTTACTGTGAGCTGTGATGTTGCAGCACTCTACTGAGAGCAACATAGTGAGACTTGGTCTCAAAAAATAAAAAGTAAGGGCAGTGCCTGTGGCTCAAAGGAGTAGGGCATCAGCCCCATATGCCAGAGGTGGTGGGTTCAAACCCAGCCCCAGCCAAAAACTGCAAAAAAAAAAAAAATAATAATAATAATAATAATAATAAAAATCCCAGTTGTACTTTAAGGAAGATGGAGTGGACATCCTTGTCCCTATTCCTTCCACTGAGCATGACAAAAAGCCTGGATGTCACATGGAGAAGGTCTTAGAAGGGGAGAGAAGGCAGAAAGGGCCTTGGGCACAGAGAGGCAATGCAGAAGGGAGCTCCTGGCATCCCACACTTGGAGCCACAGCAGCTGGCAGCCTGGACAAAGTCCCCACCACAGCCTCCTGCTCCTGTCTCTTATGAAACAGCATAGACAGGGTCAGCTGGGAAAACAAGTTAGATGACAGTCACTATTCCAGCCAAACACAGAGGAAAGCTGTGCCCATCCTGACCTCCCTGAAAAGGCAGTGGAGAGCCTAGACTTCATGGTACTATGAGAACACGTGCAGGCCCCCCACAGTAGAGAGCACCCAGAAGTGGGGCCCACAGGGAACAGGACACCTCCCTCCAGAGTCTCCTGTGTAATACCTACAATGTCCAGAATTCCTGTCACTTGACACGCCAAGAACCAGGAAGATTTCTGGGTTAATGAAAAAGATGGACAATAGAAGCTGACCCTAGGATGCAGAGACACCAGAATTTGCCTATAAGGATTGAAAAGCAGCCACGTAAAACGCTTTAATCAGCAGTTCTGAGCATGCTTAGAACAAATGAGAAAAATAGAACATCTCAGCAAAGAAATAGAAAATACAAAGCTGAACCAAATGGAAACTTTAGAAATGAAAAAAATAGCAATGCATAGGCCAGCACCAGGAGGTAGGGAACAGAGAAAGGACTAAGTCTGGTAACAGAGGGAGACGGGTGACAAAGGTGACCAGAGCTCAGGACGGCAGAGCTACAGCACAGACCAGCCCCTTCTCTCTGTAGTTCCCAAAGTGGGGGAGGGCAGGGCCAAGAAATACTTGATGTCATAATGGCTGAAAATTTGTCAAACTTTGCAAAAGACATCAGCCTACAGATAGAAGAGGTGAGCAAACCCCGGACGGCGTAAGTTCAGAGAAATGCATGCTAGACACAGCACAGCACAGCTAATGAGGGGAGGAAGCTCATGGGCAGCACCAGAGAGAAGGTAGGTGGTGCCGGAAACGTTCTCCCCAAAGCTGGGAGGGGTCCGGTCAGCAGGACGGGGCGTGTCGGCACCGGACTCTACATCCCACACGTGCCATCGGGGTGGACGGGAACTAGCTGACGCTGCGTGTCCAGCAGCATATGAAGCAAACAGACGGGGACACAGAGACATTTCACCCTAGAGGATATGTAAAGGGCAAGTGAGTGTGGGGAGGCGCAGGACCTCTCAGGGAAGCGTCACAACGCAGCCGTCAGAAGGATGGATGTTGTTAGCAGGAGTGTCTGTCAGCCCTACCATCTGAAAACATTTTGTCCATCTCTGAAAAAAACTGAACATAGCACTCCATGTGACCCAGTGACAGGATAAGTGAAAACTTCACTCAGATAAATCAGTCCACTGAATGTTTATAGCAGTTTTACTTGTACTAATTAAAACCTGGAACTATCCCATATATACTTAAGTGAAAGAATGAATGAATGGTTAAACTATAGTTTGACAACATGGAATACTGCTCAGGAAAATAAAGAATTGAGCTATTGACACATTAAAAACCTGGATGACTCTCTAGAGATTATGTCAAGTGAGAAAAGCCAGTCCCCAGAGGTTACCTACTATATATTTCCATTTGTATGAACTACTTTCAAGGACAGAAATTATAAATATGAACAGGTATGTGGTTGCCAGGGATCAGGAAGGAGGCAGCTGGGAGGGCAGTGGCCGTGACGTGAGGGGCACAGACAGAGCCCTGGTAGGAGAGGTGCTCTGTGTTTGGGCATGGGGGTGCCAGGTTCCAGGTGGGAGGTCACCCTGCAGTTTGTAAAAGCATTACCATTGGGGGAAAGTGGGAAATGGACCAAAGGATGTCTCTGGGCTGTTCCTGATGACTGCGTGTGAGTATGTAATGATCTCAACATAAAAGTTTAATGAAAAATGTTTTACTGATTCCACTACCTGTAAGCATTTGTGGCTTATAGAACACGTCACTGTGCTGCAGGATAAATGTTCATTTTTCAGGAATAATCTTATTTGGTTGCCAACTTGATTTTTGTTTTTTGTAGGATGTTTTGTTTCTGAAACTTGGACCGCTAATTTCATGGGCACATTCCTGGTTGTAGTGGAGAGGTTCTTCAGACTGACCTAACTTCCTTCTTGCCTCAAGGTACGCGACTGTATACACCATGTTCCCAGTGTTCTCCCTGGTGCTAGACCAGGATGTGAAGCCCGAGGTGGCCATGCTGTACCCGGAGCTGTACAAAGACCTCACCAAGGTAGGTGGCAACCCCCACCCTGCTGCGAGTGCACACGGGGCCTGTGGGGACAGGACGGGCCGGTCAGGAGGTGCGTCCACACATCTGTGGAGTAATTATTCTGTTCTTTTTCCCTTTGAGTTAAACTTCAAAGAGGGGGAAACATCTCAGGGAAGGAAATTTTCTTATGTTTGCAATAAAGCTCTAATTAATATCATGCATAAAATTAGAAGTATAAAGGATTCTCTACACCATTTGTGGAACTTTTGTGAACTTAGCAAACAGACCTCTCAGCTCCCCAGGTGTCCAGGAAGAGCTCACTTTGTGTCTGCATGGGGTTCACTGACTGTGCACTTGCATCGGGTTACCCAGGTGGACACCATGCACCTGCTGTGGGAGCAGCTTTCTTGTTAACTGCTGTGGCTCAAAGCATCCCAAGCGAGGGGGCTCAGAGTCCCTGAGGAGGGCTTCCTGCACTGCTCCAGAATCTCTGTAGTTGTGGGTTTCAGAGTGTGTCTGAGACACAGTGGTACATGTCTCTGGCCTGAAACTCATGTGTGCTGGTTGTAGTGACGCTGCTAAAGAAAAAAATTCCCCTGAGAAACTCCATTAACCTGAAACTGTGAAAGATTCATTCATGTGGTTTTAAACTGTACTCTGTTAAAATCAAAATGTTCCTAAAAGGAGGTTTTATCATTTTTTATGAAAGTCTGTTTTTTATAGCATATAAAATAAAAGGATGCCTAGTAGGAAGGAAATCTCTGCTCTCCAAGTGCAAATTGTGACTGTGGCTGTTCCCACTTTCTCTGAACCTGTGCTGAAAATAGAATCCACTCCAGGTAAATCTGGGTTTGCAGTTGATGACCTGGAATTGTCGACTCAGATTTTAAAGGCTGTACCAGTGTCATATAGTAAATAAAGAATTAGTCTCGGCACTAAGGAAATTAGACTAATCGAGCTAACCACTAAAAAAGCAGACCCTTGTCCAGCTAACTGCTAACAAACCAGACTCTCATCTAGCTAACCACTAACTAGCCAGAGAGGTCCTGGGTGAGTCATGTTAACCTGTGTGTTTCGTGGTGTTAATGTAAGAATCTGAAAATAAAAACTGTAGAATTACTCAGAAAAAACTACAAAGTACCCATTACTTTTGTTGTCACGACACATAAATCTAGTTCACCAATATAATATAAAATGCAACTGTCAAGCATTGTTATCATCATGGTAGTACCATTATGTCCACTGGGAGGGATTATCCAAAATTACATAACTACAACCAGAAGGACTTTTGTTCACTGTCCTAAACGATGCAGCTGTTGTGTGTGAGTGAGCAGAACAGGATCAGAGACCCGGAGACTACAGGAAACTGCTGCAAGTAATTACGGATTTAGTAGCTTACGTATTTCCTCATTTCCAGAGACCCCACAAAGTTTACTTAAATGCTGCCTTTCAAACACAGGGAGGAAACAAGCTTTTTGTAGAAGAATATAAAGTAGATGAGCTGCCCTTAAGCCTGGGAATGGGTATCCAAGCAGCAGCAAGGTCCCTGCAGGCCTCATGGATGCCCCACCCCACTCTGGGGCTCTGGGGCTCCCCTGTCCTCGTCCCTCCACCCCTCCCCACCCCATCTGCCACAGCAGGGTTTCCAGTTCCTGGAGGAGAGGTGCTAACATGCTGTCACTGTTTTCAGGAGTTTAGATTGTACCCACCAGCACTTTCCTTTATGGATATCTGAATTACTTGAGTGACAAGAAGGTGTTTATAGGATCACAAGTGTCCAACAAAATAGCCAGTTGTCTCCACCTATAGCCACAGGGTAAGTTCCCTGTGGTGAGCTGATATTATTTAAACCAGAGGGAGGTCTATTCAATTCCGGTTAAGCTGCATCTCACTGAGTACCAAGTTTCCATTTGGTGGTCAACAACCCAGAATGTTTTAGTGTCCTAATGTCAGGACACCATACCTGTGTTTTTTGGGTAAGAGTTCCCTAACTTTCTGTAAGTTCCTTTTCAAGATACAAAAATCTATACTTTTTGTCTGTAGTATCTATTTCTTTAAAAATCTTCAAATCCTTTGAAAACAAAGCACCAAGTACTGAGCCACCAAGGCTGATAGAAACTCAGTTGTTTGTTCTTACTGAAGCTGAGGAGTGGTCCCCCTGCGGGGCCCAGCCTGGGTCTCTCACACCTACCCAGGGGGAACTGGACATGCCAGAGCCACCTGTGTGTGTCAGGCCCCGTCAGCAGGTCCTCAGTCCCAGTCTGGGGCAGGTCTTGGGCTCACAGACAAGTGGGACAGCCCTTGCTTTGCACAAGCCTGCATCCTCATTGGGAAGAGGAAATAGTCATGGGGTGGCGAGTGGTGGGTAGTCAGCAGCACAGGACAGCAGCACGGAGACACCGCACACAGAGCCGCAACTGCCCAGTGGGTCTGCCATAAGTCTGAGGTCACGGTGAACTTGTAAAATTCCTCCAGGGTGACGAAGAGAGGCAGAGCGCACATCCCCTGCACAGCAGAAGGGAAAGTACTAAACACTAAAATAAAATATCCTGTTTTTTATGTATTCGATAACCAGTCTCTTTTGTATAAAAGTATAAAATAATCCATGTGTTACAAATCTGATGTACAGTTCTGAGATTGACTGGTCCTGAATATGAACATCTGTTCACTGCCCTGTCTCTGTGACCCAAACTGTGCTTAGACACAGCTGTTGACTAAATGTTTGATAAATGAATGAGGAACAAACACATCAATTAAACAAAGAGGCAAAATTTCATTCTTTTTTTCTAAAACCATATAGTTTTTACTCATTGCAGAAAATGGCATATTTGTAATGATGGTGTTCTGGTGTTCCTCTGTTGAAGCTCAGATTCTGCTCTGAATTATAAACTTCATATACGATGAAATCAGCCACTTACTTTCTGAGTGCTGCAGTGGGGAGGACCCCAGCACACCCCTACCTCTCCCAGCTGTGAATGTCTGTACGTCTCTTAGAGAAGTTGTTGGGGCGTAACATAGGAAATATCTGATTTTGAGTCAGAAATGTGGTTTTATTGTATCTCAAACAAGAAGCAGTGTGTTTAATCAAAGTACACATTGAAGCTGCGGACACAGCTTCACGTCTCACCAGTGGCTGCGTGTGCCAGCAGAAGAGAAGCCAAGTGACACAGACACTGTGAAAGGCCTCAGCCGCAGACTGCTGGGAATAGAATACTTTTCCTGGCAAGAAGTGGCCCCAACTCTGGAAGGCGTGGTGGTCGGTTGGTGCAAGGCCTGGTGAACACGGGGGATGACAGAGTTTCCACGTCCATCCCCCATAGTGTGGGCAGCGTTGTTTGTATGGCGTGTGGTCGAGTGCTGTCTGGTCAAGGGTTGGCCTGTCTTTGCTGACCAGTGTCGACTGCCAATCACAGCACCCTCACTGTGTCACCAGTTTGCTTACAGTGGACATCCACTATAATCGACTAGCCAGGTTTCATGAAGCTGTAGTGGATGACACAAGCCCTAGGCCAAGAAGAGTAGCTTTATTTGTAGCAGAAAATATATAGTAAATGAATTGCCTCCATGCATAGGGTATTTGTACCATCAAATAGAATGAGAGACACACACCAAGATGGCGGCCGAGTAACAGTTTCCCTGTAACAGGGCACGAAGAGTCTGGGGAGATAAGACTCCAGGCATCTCTGGCTGGTGGGATCTGCCTATGATCATCCTTTTGAGGATACAGGGAGTCAGCAAGGGACTTCTGGGCCCCAAGAGGAGGACAAAAACAGTGAAAAACTGGCAAGTGGTTGTGTGTGTTCAATTGACCTAATCCTGCCAGTAGCCATAAGTACAAGCAGCAGTGAGACTGCAAACCGGAAAGGCCTTAGCTGTGAACTGTTTCGGTGTTTTTGGTCTTGGCACTCAGTTGAACTGCCTTGGGGAAAGCTTGAGCAGGAGTGCGGAGAACTTTGGGCGTTGTCTAGGTCCCCAGACTGAGCCGCTGAGCCGGACAGAGCTAATAGTGTTCAGCTGTGGGCCGCAGGGAGCCATTGTGAGAGAACTGCCCCAGCAAGCTCCTCCCTCAGGGTTCCAGAGCAAGGATTGGGCGGGAGCTAGTAACCTAGTGACTGAGCAGCCTAAAGGTGGGGACTGAGCTGCCTTACAGCTTTAACCCTCAGGGGCAGAGTGAGACCGGTTTTGGCAAACTGGAGCCTCGGGCTGTTGCCTTGAGTAGAGTGCCGTGGCGTCACAGCTTATAGCAACCTCAAACTCCTGGGCCTGGCGCCACCCGGACCTCTATAAGAGCTGCGCCGCTACCTGGGCCCGCCGGGCCTCCACATGCCCTGACCAGGAACTGCGGGAGCCGCACAACCCTGCATCCTCTCTCCTATACCCTCCCTGCCTCCACACTGGTCTGCTCGTCTGGCCAGGGACTCTGGTAGCTATGTGCCCTCCAGAGCCCTCCCTGCATCTGCGCAGAGCCCTTCTCCTGGCCAGAGACTGCTGGAGACTTGGGTTCTCTGTGCCAAAGTCACTGGGCACCAGGCAGTCCCAGAACCATGCACACCACCTCCCTCCCTGCTGCTGGATCTGGGTGTGTCACACTCCAGAGGTGCTTCCACAACCAGAAATCCCTGGCTGGGGCAGCCCCAGAGGAACTACACAGGGTCACTCCCTACAAAGAGCCAGTAACAATAGAGTGATCCCGCTGGGGTCTAATCTTGGAGAGACACCTCCCCAACTGTGAGGACAAACAGAGGCAATGGTGAAAAACAATCATGAGACGAAATCAACAGAAAAACGCTGGCAATATGAATAATCAGAGTAGGTCAACTTCCCCAAGAATCAATGGGGCAGATACAGCACAAGATCCCACCCACAAACAAATAACTGAGATGTCAGAAATCAAATTCAGAATCTGGATAGCAAATAAGATCGAATTAGAATTCGAAGCACTAACCCAAAAGATATCTCAAGAATTCAATGAACACAAAGACCAAATGACCAAAGATTTTGACACATTCAGACAAGAAGTTGCAGCCCTCAAAGATCTGAGAAACATAGTAGAATCCCTCAGTAACAGAATGGAGCAAGCAGAAGAAAGGGTTTCTGACATTGAAGACAAAGCTTTCGAACACTCCCAAACTCTTCAAAAAGGAAGAGAAATGGCGGGCAAAAAGAGATCACTCTCTCAGAGACCTCTGGATAATTCGAAGAAAACCAATATTCATCTTATAGGGATCCCCGAAAGCAATGAAGTGGCTTCACAAGACATAGAGTCTCTTCTTCATGAGATTATGAAGGAGAAATTTCCAGACATGCCAAGAGATTCTGAAATTCAGATAGCAGACAGTTTCAGAACTCCAGCACGATTCAACCCAAATAAGACATCCCCCAGACACATCATAATCAATTTCACTAAAGTTAAT
>CAUYPK010012418.1:0-15102 GCA_963574355.1 Loris lydekkerianus | reverse complement strand
TTTTTCCACTGTTTTTGTCCGCCTCCTGGGGTCCAGAAGTCCCTTGCTGGCTCCCTGTATCCTCAAAGGGATGATCATAGGCAGATCCCACCGGCCAGAGATGTCTGGAGTCTTGTCTCCCCAGACTCGCCATGCCCAGTTGCAGGGAAGCTGTTACTCCTCAACACATGAATTTTGGAGGGTCACAATCAAGCCCCTAACAGCATATATTTATGAACATCTAAATGTGCACATTATAATGTTGTTTGAAAAGACGCTTTTTACTTTTTTGCTACACTGGAGGCATTTTTACACACATACTTTTTAACGTCCAAAAATTCTGATGATTACCATAAGATGCATAAATAGCCACACTGCCTATCAAATGCTACGTTTGACTATTTCCCACAACAATCACCAAACTCATGCTTTATTAAGAGAGCAAAGGTTTTCTAAGGGGTGTATTTCTCATCACCTGTTAAATCATCCTAACTAGGAATGAGTTCTGGTATGAACCTGGGCACTCCAGCTATTTACATTCCACGGGTCTAAAAGAACACTTGTCCCTTCCACCTCAGGAGCCAGGAGAGGATGTCTGAGAGCACAAGTCAGCAACTCTGCTTTTCTCAAGTCCACGCCATTGACTTACAAGGCTCCACTATCCTCATTACTGTGAATTTATTCTGGGGCCATCTTCACAGACCCTCAAGTACCCTTCATGAGGACAGAAAGTCACTGTTCCTTAGAGAGAGTCAAAAATATATATATATATACACAATACACACTTGTGGTGAAATGAGGACATGCGTGTTTGCACTGAGGGCTCACTTCCAGAAGCACAGCCCATCCTTGGTATCTCCTTCTGGAGGAAGACATTCCATAGTCCTGGCCCCTCCAATCCCTGCTCACAGCCCCAGTGCTTTCCAGTTCTACTTCACCTAAACCATGTCATCAAACACTACTCTATTACCAAGTCTCATACTTTTAAGTTCCCTCTGATGACAGCTAACAATCCTATATTGGTGTTAAAGTGAGGTCTGCAGTGAGTTAAAGCACCAAACAGCTGTCCCAATGACCACAGGATCTTATAGCAGAAAAAAGCAGAGCCACAGCTTTTTTTCTTTTTTTTTTTAATTTTAGCTTTCTTTTTAGGTTTCTACCTTTTCTGAATAATGTCGATGGAACTCCTAAAACTGGATAAAAAGTTCTAACGGTCATTTTATAGGAGAAACCTGAAGAAAGCACAGCAGGGGTTGAATAGTTATTTCCCAAAATCCAAAAGTTCAGGTCTACCTGGAAACTCATAATGATTTTATTTGGAAATAGCCTCTCTACAGATACAGGGAGTAAAGAGGAAGTCATACTGGATTAGAATGGGTCCTAAGCCCAATGACTAATGTCCCTACAAGAAGTTGAGAGGACACACAGAGACCCAGGGGCAAGAAGGCCATGCGACAAGGGAGGCAGAGATCTGAAGGGATCCACGCAGCCATAAAAATTGCTGGGAGCTACCACCAGAAGCTGGGGAGACTTTTCCCTGGAGCCTTCAGAGGGAGCACAGCCTCCAAAACACCTGATGTCAGACATCTAACCTCCTGAACTGTGAGAAAATAAATTTCTGTTGTTTTCGTTGCAGTTATTTTGTTTGTTACAGCAGCCCTAAGAAACTAACGCAGAAGCTAAGCTGTCTGTCCCTGCTAACAGCATTGCCCTGTGACTAAGGGGCAGAGCCTGAGCCACGGCTGAGCTCTCCTGATGCCAAAAGCTGCCACAATTCCCTCCCCATGCCACTTGGATGCTAAGACCCTGCCCCAACAATGACATTTTCTGTTATCTTTTGGGCAGCACCAATGGTCAGTTCTCCTGTTCAATATTGAAATAATGATTATTGTTTCTGCAATTACTTTAATTATCAAAGCATTTTGAAAAAAAAGCCAAAACATCTGAAATAGGAAAATCTGTGGGTACTCCCTACAAAACAACCTTAATTTAGAATTAAAAAACAAAAACAAAAAACCTCACATATATATTATAGAAAGCTACAATTATATGCAGGTATAAAATGATGTCCCTTTTTATTTTATGTATTTATAGGAACATGAAAGTCTTTATACATGTATGATAGCATCATGTTAATCTAGGAATACAAGAGTCTTTATGAAAATATTTCTTTCTCCTATGAGAGATGCTTTGTTTATTGAAAGAATGATGATTTGCCCCAGACCACAATAGAGCTAAGGACAAACTCTTGTTTTAGTCTGAACTTCGACTTTAGATTACCCACTACCTTATATTCTGAAGAAATCTCATTTTCTCTGAGGATTTCATTTTTCATTTTCTTCCTATTTAAGTCTACAAATTTCAGAAAGAGTAAAGTTAGGGAAGCAGCATCAAGTATGTAAAGGAGATGTATTAATCATCTAGTTAACAGAGTTCTTATCTGTTATTTCTAATCTTCACAACAGTTGTATTGACATAGGTATCACTGTCCTCATTTTTATGTCTTTAATGATACTATTTTTACTTATGGGGAAACTGAGGCAACAGGAGACTAAGTAATCCTTGTGATCACTAGCTCCTAAGCCTATGAGCCAGATTAAAGCCACATCTGATTGCTGATTGTTGGGCAAAACGTTTACATAAATTTTTAAAGAGAGGCTATAGTTTTTCCCTGCTAATAACATCACCCTGTGAGTTAGGGGCAGAGCCCTACCAGGGCTGAGCTCCCCTGATGCTTAGTCCAGACATGTTCCCTCCTCATGCCACTTGGGTCACAAGACTCTGCCCCAAGAACACACTTTCTGTTATCTGTTGGATGGCACCCATGGTTGACCCAATGTCAGTTTGCATTTCCAGGGTTGTCATGGAACCCTTAAGGAACAGGCCAATAACCCCACTGTCGCTGTCTTCCACAAGCAGGGCAGGTGGCAGGTCACAATGACTGGCTGCGACCTCATTTTTTTTAATTCCAAGCAGACTTTGGGATTTCATCCTGCTCTGTTACAAAATCAACTGATTTCTTAGATACATACAATCAGGTTGTAAATTCCAACCAGCTCTTAAATACTACCAATCTTCAGTTCTAAACATTCTTCTTGGCCCCCTGTACAAAAACCTACCTATCCCACCTCTGATTCTGCTGACTAGTGGGATATGTATGGACATGTGCATGTGTGTGTGTGTGTGTGTGTGTGTGTGTGTGTTTAATGGAACCTCCAGTTTGTACATTTTATGCTTCTCATGAAAAGTCTGATAGTATCATTAAAGACATAAAAATAAAATACTCATTCCCTTCAAGGAGATCACAATTTAATGAACAAATCTAAGTACAAGGAGATGTGACTATACTGCTATTTATTTATTTATTTATTTATTTATTAAGACAGAGTCTCAAGCTGTGCACTCGGTAGAGTGCCATGGCATCATAGCTCACAGCAACCTCAAACTCTTGGGCTCAAGCGATCCTCTTGCCTTAGATTTTCTACTTTTAGTAGAAACGGGGTCTCGTTTTTGCTCAGGCTGGTCTCAAACTCATGAGCTCAAACTATCTACCCTTCTCAGCCTCTCAGATTGCTAAGATTACTGACATGAGCCACCGCACCCAGCTATACTGCTTTTTAAATCTCTGTCAGAAGGCTAATTGTTGGAGGTTAGTCATCAAAAACTCATTTTTTAAGTCTGTGGGGAAACTATTATTACATAGGGAAACTATTATTACATAGGGGAACTAATTTATAGAATACATGCATACTTCTTTGGAGTAAATATTTAATACAGGTTGAGCATACTTAATCCAAAATCAGAAATGCTCCAAAATCCAAAACTTCTTAAGTACCAATATGACGCTCAAGGTCATGCTCACAGGAAATGCTCATTAGAACAGTTCAGATTTCGGATTTTAAGATTAGGGATGCTCAACTGGTAAATATAATGCAAATATTCCAAAGTAAAAAAAATTCCAAAATACTTCTAATCCCAAGCATTTCATATAAGGAGTACTCAACCTGGATCAGTCTCAAAGGACTACAGCATCTTTGTTCACAGAAAACAAAAACGTTCTCGGACCAAAAAACTCACCAGACAATGTATAAAGGATTCACACACACAGTCCCCCATAGGAGTCTCAACTCCACTGCAGCCCCTCCCTCACGACAGCAGCTGTCTCTGGAGAAGGCACCTGATCAACTCCATGCCCAACTGACAAGTACAAAACTCACTGAGCAAAAGCCAAGTGTGGGCAATCGAACAATATGTATGGGAAACGGAAGCATTACCAACGGGAGTCTTGGCAATGTTCAGCATTAAGATCTTGTGTCTGGAATTCACAGTCCTGCTTAGGCCTAAGTAACCCTCCTTACCTCACGTATCATTACCGTAGGTAATAATTCTCCCAGACCAGACTTCTCTTATTACTTTGCTCAAATTTAACCCACCTCCCTTGCCTTCACCTGGCATCTGTTTGGGAAATTAAATGTAGTGAAATTTTAATCTTAGCTCCAGGGAAATATAATTAAGGAAATACATCTACCATAAAATTGTATCTTATCATTCTTTTGGGTTATCTGTATAACCATACTCTCCATCAGTATGAAGGATCAAGTGCGTTAGTATATTGTACTGAATTACAGACAACTATCAAGTTGTCACAATTCAAATTAAAATACAGCCTATGTGCATGGAATCAAAATTAAATGTGAGTCATATATAGCCAAAAAAAATTTCTTTTCTTAAGAAAAATGACGAACACCTCACCTTTTGAGGATTTCCTAGCATTATAACATTTTGTATATAACAAAGTAATTTCATCGCTGATTCTGTGAACCCATTCTTTTATTTTACAAAATCTGTTCCAAGGAAAAATGAGAAATTTTTCTGATAACATTTTTTTTTTTTTTTTTTTTTTTTTGTTAGAGATAGAGTCTCACTTTGTCACCCTCAGTAGAGTGCTGTGGTGTGACACAGCTCACAGCAACCTCCACCTCTTGGGCTTAGGCGATTCTCTTGCCTCAGCCTCTCAAGTAGCTAGGATCACAGGTCCCCACCACAACACCCGGCTATTTTTTTGTTGCAGTTTGGCCGGGGCTGGGTTTGAACCTGCCACCCTTGGTATATGGGGCTGGCGCCCTACTCACTGAGCCACAGGCGCCGCCCTATGCTAACATTTTGTAAAGTTCTCAAGTTCTATACGTTGCTTTTGCAAGCTACTTTTGCATGTTCCCACAAGGGCTCATTTGTGACTTGAACACTTCAAGTCAGCACATGATAATGCTAGACCTTCATTTCAGAAGCTCTGCCACCTTTGTACACTACACTGGTTTTGTAGAATTATTTACATCTTTTATTGACTTTTGACCTATTTTTATTAAATAAGAATGTAAAACTGACAAAAGTTAATCGTGATAGTTTATACTAAACTATGAATAGTGATGAGCTGGTATTTTGTAAATTTAATAAAATAAGACAAGAGGGAAATTAATATGCAGGCTGCTGCACGATGTGAAACTTTTAGCATCAGCTGAACACTGGCTGGACTTAGGTGGTTGACTGTAATGTTTAGATTGTTTAGATAGGATGGACCAGAAAGAGATTAAAGAATGCCTATGATGAACCGAAAACATATCATCTGAGATTAGGGAGTTTATAATCATTTTTTAATCTCTGGGAATGGAATAAGTATGGGCTCAGTTCAAAGCCTTTTGTGGGCCAGCATTATCTGTGAACATGGGGTGGTCTGCACTTCTCCTCCACCCTGGCCATCTCTCGGGGCCCCTTCCCTGCCCCTCAGGTGATATCAGTTCCCTGCTGGCCCCTTCAGCATTCTACATACCCATAATAACTACCGGTAGGCATCTCAGTCGCTGCACTGTGAGGACCTCAAAGAGAGAAACTATCTCATTGATTGCTGGGTGACCAACAGATGTTTGATAAGAATATTTCATGCGTCAGAATACACATGCTCTCTCCAAAGGCATGATTTTTTTCTAACCTTGCCACTTTCTCCATTGAAAAAAGGAAGTTCTTCTTCCATATGGACTCAGTCTTGTGCAGTCCCTGAGGAAAAAGTATGTGATAAAATCAGGATCCCCTATGTTGGATGAAACTAGACAGGTTAAAATTGCTTTAGTTTTAATGAACAGAGAAAATAAGCTAAGGCTTAACTATGGTGAAGGAAAAATAAGAGAATTAAGGTTCAGATATGAGAAGTAATAGGTATAAAACCCAAAAGGTGTTTTCACTGTTCTGAAACTACCAGAGGAACTTGTCTAGGAACCCTCTCACTGGAATCTGGAAAAGTAATCTAAGGATATATGTAGGCCTCTAAATCCATAAGGAAATGAGTAGAAAAGTATCATTTCAGAATTGACTTCCTACAGATAAGGAAATAGAAATTTTAGACCTGGGTCAACTTTTCTCTGGGATTGGAAAGTTCCAAATCACTGTGCAGGGCAGACTTATCAAATCTCAGCTCCACTGAAGAATATAGGATTTGCTAAGCTGGAAAAAAAAAAAAAAAAGGAGAAATGAATGAAAAGGATGAAAGGATGAATGTGGCTTTGTTATCCTGGACTTTAATGAAAAGTCTGCAGCCACAGCACTGAGTGGGCTATGCCTTCAGGACATCTCCACAATGACTATGTTCCACCAGCAAGAAGTCACAGCAGGTGCAGCCCAATTGGAAGATATGCAGTATGTCTGCACTGTGGTTCAATCTTACACAGTTAACTATGTCATCACTAAATATAAATAAAATATTCTCTGCCCCCCCAAAAGCAATTTAATAATGTTGTTTGATAGTGTTGTTTTTTCTTGTTAGATCAGGTCCTATTTGTTTAATCTGTATTTCAAGTACTAGCGTCAGACCATTTTATCTGACATTTTGTATGGTAGAGATAGAGCCTGTGGTAGATAAAAACAATGAAAATAAGCTCAAATTTTAACAGTATCCCTTAACAAAGTTTGTTTTGCTTGTTTGTTTTTAATTTTTATAAAAATTTCTGTAGGGACAGAATATCACTATGTTGCCCAGTCTAGCCTCAAGCAATCCGCCTGCTTCTGCCTCCCAAAGTGCTAGGATTGTAGACACAAGCCACTGTCCCCTTATCACTATTTTGAATGCCCTTGAAAATATTAGTAATTGTTTTCCCTAGCTGTAAAAAAGTCTCTTAGAATATAAGGAATAATAATATATTCAGAATAGCTATAACTGAAGACTACAGCAATAACAAATCATTATTTCCAATGTTTGGAAACAAATCAAGGAAGAGATGCTTGTTTTTAAAAGAATTGCTTGGCCAGACATGGTAGCTCATGCCTGTAGTCCTAGCACTTTGGAAGATTAAGGCGGGTGGATTGCTCGAGCTCAGGAGTTCAAGACCAGCTTGAACAAGAGTGAGACCCTGTCTCTACTAAAAGCAGGAAAAAAAACAAAACAAAACAAAACTAGCTGGACATTGTGCTGGGCACCTATAGTCCCAGCTACTTGGGAGACTGAGGCAAGAGGATCACTTGAGCCCAAGAGTGCGAGGTTGCTGTGAGCTATGTCACTCACAGTGCTCTATCCAGGGCAGGAGAGTGACACTCTGTCTCAAAAAAAAAAAAAAAAAAAAAAAAAAAATTGCTTAAAAATTTTCTCACTTAAAAATGTATAAAACTTGATCTAGTTCACAATATAAATGTATGTTGCCATATTTAATTTATACTTACTACACATTATCTAGCAGATCTGTTCAAATCCTAATTGTCTCTAAAACCCAGCATGACCCCCGCACATGTGGGTCCTGATTACCCACATGGGCTGAGAGCCCCTTCTCTTCTGTATTTCCACAGCACTTTTTTCTTAAATGTCATTAATGGCACTTTTCATATTCTGCTTTATGTGATAATAATTTAATACGACTTATCTTCTGTATTAATTTGCAAGCTTTTAAAGCGAGTAGACCATGATTCTTTCCTCACTGTAACCGCACTCCCACCCCAGCATGTGGCCCAGAGTAGAACACAGCACAGCCATTGACAGCATCCCTAGAATGTAACTTTTTATATATTGGAGTCTGTATCGAGGATCGCTCTCTTTGTCCTCATCCTAACTGCTTCATTCTATATCTGCCCATACATTTACTTGAAAAAAAAAAAAAAAAGAGAGAGAGAGAGAGGAGAGGGGGGAGAAGAAAGAAGAACAGAAAAGAAAAAGGGACCAAACAGAATGTGACTTCCTTTATCCTACTACTTTAGGCCCCTTTGTTCCCAGCAGAAATCTTGGTAATGTGCTAACATAATAGAACACTGGGTTTTTAAGAAGGAAAAGAACTCTTTTCAACGTCTTTGATCAATTTCAAGCATAACTAAACTCTTTAAAATTAGAATGCTGGGAAAACAGGCTGTTCTATTTATTTGACTGAGTGGTTTAAAACTCATGAAAATTACCAATTCAAGGAAATGACATTCACTAAGACTTGATTAGCATGAAACACAAGATTAATATGAGTTTGTGTCTGCCGATCAGAAAGTTCTTCAAGATCTAAAAATGATTCAAGATTGATTACTATTCTACAGTACTGTAAAATAAATTACTGAATTATTTAGCATTCTAGAAAATGGCTGCTTTATTTTTTGTACATGATTTCAATGTGGTACATATATAACAGAGAAAATCAGCTCCCCCAGTTGGCACCATTGGAGGAATACAATTTGTATGGCACACATGGAGATTATAGTTATTTGGTTATCCACATGATTTCCTTAAGCTATTATTATATTGCAGTAGTATATCAATATATACTTTTTAAAAATTCTGCATTATACATACAGAAAACCATCTCTATGATGTGATAAACATGCATTATAAACCACAGCAACAATAACAGTGAAAATAAACAGTTACTTTGTACCAAATACTATTTTCTTTAATCATTCTAACAACCAAATGGAATAGAGATTATCATTTCCTCCATTTTATTCAGATTTCAATAACTTGATCAACAGTCACCAACCACTCCAGGCCAGAGCCAGTTTTTGAACACATGCCTGTCCACTGCATATTTTAGTTTTTTCTGTGTACATTCCAAACAGTTTTATTTTATAGAACTGGCTAGGAACATACCCTCCAAAAACATTTGTACCTGATTGTTTTAAATTTCTGCAGCCGTCATCTTTAATCCTCTTCCTTTTAGATCCTTGTAAAGTTGTCTTCTGGAACAAAGTTAATGTCACTGGAAATATAAATACATAAATAAATTCCATTAGAGAAAAACAGGAAAGAATATATTATCTCACCAGCTTAACATTCCATTACTTATCTGAAAAAAATATACTTTATGGATTTTATCAGTTCATTATTTAAAAGTCTATAGTAGAGGTGCTCTATTATGAAAATATTAAAATTATAAAATGTAACTATTGATGTTTTACACATTGTAAGTTCTGGGAGAGGGTTTCACTGTACGCTGTCCACTGAAACTTGAGAAAACACAGACTTAAGAGAGTTTGTAGTATTTCAGCATAGAAAATAAAAGGGAACCCCATGTGGAATGTGAAAAAGCAAAATTTTCAAACTTCCAGAAGAAAATGTAGAAAATATCTTGATGATCTCACAGGAGAGTAAGAGCTCTTAAAATAAGACATGAAAGTAAAAACCACAAAGAAAAGACTGGTAAATCTGAAAAATGGGAAAAATATGTCACAGAATGGGGGAAGATACTTGGAACATACACAACTGACAGTTGACAAAAGATTAGTATGTAAAACATATAAAGAATGCCTACAGATCAATAAAAATATAAGACAAAAAACAAAAGTCAGGGGCCGCAGCGGCCCTATATGCTGGAGGTGGCGGGTTCAAACCCAGCCCCAGCCAAAAACTGCAAAAAATAAATAAATAAAATGTCAGAAATGGGCACAGGACACGCGCACTTCACAGAAGAAATTAACAAACATGTTGAAAGATTTCAGATTCCCCATGGACTTTACCATGGAAATGCAACCACAATACCATAAGATCTGCAAAAATTAAAAGGTGATAACATCTAGTGCTGGTGAGGGTGTAGATCAAAAGGCACATTCATATGCTGACGGAAGGAATGAAAACTGGTATAATCACATTAGAGAAAACTCAACAGTATTCATACCACACCACTGTCTCAATTCTTTTGATACATATATGTAATTGAAAGAAAAATTTCACAAAATAATTTTATCCCTTCTTACATGAGATGATTAGTGGTATCTTCTTTTCTACTTTATGCTATTTTATTCTACTTACCTTATCCTATTTTATCCTATTTTATTTCAATTTAAAAGAAAATGCTGATCTCAGCTCATTAAAATAATTTCAGGATCATTAATAAGTCATGCCCTAAACTTCAAAAAACACTGGAATAAATGAATTCAAGAATATGTACCCACGTGTTCCCCACAGTAAAAAACATGAAATAGCAAACAGAATTGATCAACTATACTATCTATGTATATACTATATAGTAATTTAAATTATTTAGAATCAGCACATGTAAATCTCCAAAATAAGGTTGACCAAAAATCACTAAGTCACAAAATGACAAATACGGTATACTATCTGATAAAGCTTTAAAACATGTGGTAAAAAATACCATTTTAATGTATTGGGGATACCAAAATAGGCACAGAGTCTCACTATGTCACCCTAGGTTGAGTGGGTAGAGTGCCATGGCATCACAACTCACAGCAACCTCAAACTCTTGTGCTTCAGCAATTCTCTTGCCTCAGCTTCCCAGTAGCTGGGACTACAAGTGCCCACCACAACACCCAGCTATTCTGTTGTTGCTGTCGTCGTTGTTTAGCAGGCTCGGGCCAGATTCGAACCCACCAGCCCCCATGCATTTGGCCAGCACCCTAACCACAGAGCTTCTAAGCCATAGAAAAGTTTTTTATTGTTTTGTAGAGATAGAGTGTCACTTTATCGCCCTCGGTAGAGTGCCAGGGCATCACACAGCTCACAGCAACCTCCAACTCCTGGGCTTAGGCGATTCTCTTGCCTCAGCCTCCCAAATAGCTGGGACTACAGGTGCCCATCACATGTCTGGCTATTTTTTTGTTGCAGTTTGGCTGGGGCCAGGTTTGAACCCGCCACCCTCAGTATATGGGGCCGGCACCCTACCCACTGAGCCACAGGTGCCACCCACATAGAAAAGTTTTGATGGAAGTAATACCAAAGATTTAAAAAAAAATCCCATATAATTTAAACAAGGAATTGGTATACTATGGCTTTTCCATCTGACAGAATGATTTTCACAATTTAATCATCTCAGTATTGAAGGATAAGGTTAACCAATGTTAAAAAAATAAGACTTCCACCATTCTAATTTTTCCTTTACCATGGGCACAGGAATTCAAAAGAAGTTTGATAATGACAAACCCATAATTACTTTTGGTACCTACAAAATAAAATTTTATCAATACCCTAGGAAGATAACTAAGTAACATGGACAAGAAGTAGTATTTCTACTACTTTGTATGCGAGAAAGATCCAAAATAAAAAGTAATGTTTAACATCATTGTATCAGAATGGCAAAAACGTGTTTTCTACTTCTGGTATCAATCTGCTTACCAATTTGCCCTTTTCCATAAGGGAGGGAATTGTTTCTTACAAAGCCAGGACTGAGGCTGACATTTATATTGGGAAGATCTTCATAGCGACAGCATCATAGCTACTATGATCTTACTATGGAGAAATAGTAAGATCATCTTACTATATGTTACTTTATTGGTTTTTTTCAATATATGTTTGCTTTGGGATATCTGACTCAGCTCATATATATATAGTTATTCATATTAAAAAGTACCTTGTGCTTTGCTAAATAGTTTCTTGTGCACTTCCTCGCTTTGTTTAAATACAATAAAAACTATGATATTACAGAATCTTACTGTATTGATATTTGCCTTGCAGCATAAATAGAAAATGGAAGGGCAAGTACCTTCTCCAAGCAAAAGCTCCTGCCACTGATCTCTGTCGTTAGAGGTTCCAAACTGGACACTCAAGAGCCAAAAGTGTTCTCTACAATCTTAATAACTTTCAAGAGTTTTCTCTATACTCTTAAAAGCTACACAGTTGAAGACTAGTAGTCAAGACAGTCTTTTAATAATATGATAAATATATTCATTCCTAATCCTCACATACACCTGGTCAAACAACTTATTTCCCTGCACAGAGCATATAATAGGCAGTCTGCACATATTGGCGTTGGTAAAGTAATCAGAATTAATTAAGTGTATCTGCTGCACAATGTGTCATATTGCTTGGTAATACCTCTGACCTGAATAACAAGTTAAGCTGATTATAGGACATAGATTCATTTGCCTAATTCATTCGACAAATATTGATGTAGTGCTGACAGGAAGCACTGAACAGAAAGCAAATATATAAAAGAGAAAACAAAATAACATAGAGCAAAAGAATAGCCAGTTCTTAGGGACGTGTTTCCACATACTCCAACCCAATAGTAGTCTTTAAGAGCTGATGTTTTGCAGTTAGTCAGAAGCATCTAAATGCTGATAACTGTTTAGAAGTGATCCAGAGGAAAAAGTGGAAAACATATGGTATTTCTTCAGAGAAATCCTAGAGTTACATATTTTTAAATTAAACTGGATAATATAAGGTCAACTTTAAAACTATACTTAAGAAACACAATATGTGAAAAAAAATTTTTCTTGCAATAAGAAACTCCATGCTTTTAACGAAGTCTTCCATCTAGGTAATGTATTTGATGTTGCTTTGTAATCAAAGAAACAGGAAATTAAATAAAACCATTGTCTTTTAGGACACCAGCCATGCAGTTTTCAGTACCAGTGTCCTAATGAGTTCTAAACCACATTAAATTCAATTGGGTAAGGATAGTCCCCAAGTAAATACTTAGCTGAATCATTAGTTGGTAACATTAAAAGCTTGTTTAATGTTATCTACAAGTTAGAAATAATATATGTAAATGTAAAATAGTAAAAAAATTTCAAATGTGACTTGCAAAAAAAAAGATGTTAGGTGAATGAAATACCAAAAATCAATGACAAATAACACTAAGATACTCACACGGCTACTAATTAAAGTGGAACAACGATAAAGCAAAATGGACAAACTAAAAACTAAAAGCACAACCTCAAAGGAAAAGGTATTGCCATATGTCTATAAGAAACAGCAACCGGACTATAGAACACAGAAACACAGTCGCTATTTTAATTTTTATTTAATTATTGGCTTGTAAAAAGGTTTGCAAATTTTACCCAGCAAGATGAGTCAGATCTTCTGTCCAAAGCAAAGCTGTATTCAGTGTGAAGAAATTACTGAGCTCTCAACCTTGGTTTTTTTCTGCTACACCCAGCAAGTGGCACACTTGAATAAACAACAAGTAGTCAACATAAACTATAGAAATATTTTTGTTATATTAACTAACATGGGTGGGGATTTGGAGCTTATTTGTAAATTCATTTTAAATTTAGGCCCTTATAGACCTAAAATAACTTTTTAAAAAAATTTCAATATGCCAAATTCTAATTGTGAAAGATCTTTGCCCCACAACATAAATATTCCTTCAACATGGTAGCCCCACTTGGCCTTGGCTCATTTCCCTTAGGATTTAGTTTGTTCAGTATGACATACATTCAGCATAATACAAAACATATTAAAATGTAGTCACAGTTCATGATTTATTCAGATACTATCATCTACTTGTCCTTGATGCCTCAAAATATCTTCCATGGAGAGACATACATGATAGATACTAGCTCAGACATGATAAATATTAGCTCAGGTTAGATTAGCAATGCTGCAGACATAAAGGACACATATGCCAAAGTGAGATTAATGCCGAAAAAACTTTTATGGCTTAAATTTCCTGGAAACCTTCCTGTTGTTAGGTCAGGATCACCATGTGAAGTGAACTTATGTTCCCTATGAATGATGAAAACTAGCAGGATGGCCTCAGCCCTTCATTGATGGACATCATGAATATCCCTTTCAGGAAGGCAAGCTGTCTGCTCCTCTCAAATGTCCCCATGTGGATTTATTTACCTCTCTTTTCAGTCTCTAACAGGAATCCTAATGGCACCCTGCAACACTGATAATTCTATTCCTAGTCTCAAATCTAGCCTTCCTGGACAATTTTTATTCATAGTAATTTAAATTCAAGTAAACATCAACAGTAGCAGTATCTTAGGGGCATTTACGTATTTTTTTTTTTTTATTATGGTCTGGGGCTACCAATATGTATTCCCCCCCCCTTTTTTTTTAATTACCCTTTGTTTTAAATTAATTTTTTTAACTTTATTCAAATTAATATTAGGGTACATTTAGGTTACATTGTTCTCACTTCCAGAGTAAAGTTCCATTTGTAGGAGAGCCCCTCCCACAGGAGGCGTGTTATACACCCTCACTACATGCACGTTAGGTGAGATGCCGCTTCATGCCCTCCCTCCTCCTGCCAATCATCCTCCCTGGCCCGTCCCTCTACCCTGAACATATTATAGAATAGTGTTCTATTGTTCTTAGGAACACATAATTTTTTTTTTTTTTTTTTTTTTTTTTTTGAGACAGAATCTCACTATGTGGCCCTCAGTAGAGTGCCCTGATGTCCCGGCTCACAGAAACCTCAAATTCTCGGGCTTAAGCGATTCTCTTGCCTCAGCCTCCCAAGTAGCTGGGACCATAGGCACTTGCCACAATGCCTGGCTATTTCTGTTGTTGTTGTTGCTATTGCAGTTGTCATTGTTTTTTTTTTAATTGTTAAATCATAGCTGTGTACATTAGTGCAATCGCCTGTACCCATTCTAAGATGCACCATAGATGTGGCCCCACCCATTATCCTCCCTCCACCAAAACCTCCCCCCTCCCATCCCCTTCCTTGGCCCTTTCCCCAGAGTCTTGTGGTATAGTTGGGTTATAGCCTTCATGTGAAAGCTATAATTTAGCTTCATAGTACGGCTGAGTACATTGGATACTTTTTCTTCCATTCCTGAGGTACTTTGCTAAGAAGAATATGTTCCAGCTCCATCCATGTAAACATGAAAGAGGTAAAGTCTCCATCTTTCTTTAAGGTTGCATAGTATTCCATGGTATACATGTACCACAATTTGCTAGTCCATTCGTGGGTCGATGGGCAC